>VBRH01000182.1:2582-12639 GCA_014578085.1 Cardamine resedifolia | reverse complement strand
TTTTTTTTTTTTTTTTTGGTCGGTTGCTTACAGTTACAACTGATTCCATTATTGTATGTCGATTAAGCATTCATTTTATATCTGTGTGTGCCTTACATGGGCACAATGTTTAGCAGTTCTTAATTATAGTAATGTTTCCTCCTAACCACTAGATGTTTTCTTTTGACATTGAAGGTCCTGCAAACTAGTTGCGAGGATCTGAATGAAACCATTTCTGCAGAAACTTCTGTAATGCATGAAAAACTCTGGGTAGAAAAGTATTCTCCGAGCTCATTTACCGAGCTTCTCAGTGATGAGCAGACCAATCGAGAGGTAATTTGCATTTTCTGGTAAAGATTCTGGGTAAATTAGATGAATCAAGAATCAGTAGAATGATTTTAGACACGTCTTATTTGCACTAGTAGTTGACTGTTATCATTGTTATTTGCAGGTTCTGCTATGGCTTAAGCAGTGGGATGCTTCTGTTTTTGGTTCTGAAATTAGGAGCACGACAGAGGAAGTATTGTCAGCATTGAAACGACATTCTACAACAAGTCATCATCAAAAATCAGATTCAGCTTTTACAAGGAAAAAACAGTTCAATAGATGGAATAAGGAAAGTTCTGGATATCCTAAAAATTCAGACGTGAGCAATAGCAACACTACAGATAAGATTGACTTGTGGAACAAAAAGTCAAAACTTACTGGTCCTCCAGAGCAAAAGGTGAGCGATAAACTGATCTAGACTTCAAGTTTCTTTGTATAAGCTGCTTGTGGCTGTCTTGTATTATTATAACCATTAGTATGCACCGGTTGTAGAAATCTAATATTCACTGTTGTTGTAGATCCTTCTGCTTTGTGGTGCCCCAGGACTTGGAAAGACTACGCTTGCTCATGTAGCAGCTAAGCATTGTGGATATCGCGTTGTTGAGGTATTCTTGTATACCCTTTACTTTCACAAGCTCATTTCATAATTTTCTCTAGTTAAGTTCTCGACTGTTAGGATGAGCGGGGGTCATCTTGCAGTTATTTGCTTATGGTTTTGCATGCAAGACATTGATTAATTTCCATCATAGCAATTCCCTAACAAATGGTTCTTCATTGATAATGTTGCAGCAACGTTTCTACATGTACAGGTTTCTTATTCTTCTATTCTTATGTATTAGGTTTAATTCAACCTGTTATTTTGCAGATCAATGCTAGTGACGAGCGATCAGCATCAGCCATTGAAACTAGAATTCTTGACGTAGTTCAGATGAACTCTGTTACAGCTGATTCTAGACCCAAATGTTTGGTATGCTTTACTTACTCTTTCATCCTGTTCGAATTAGATAACTCAAAGTTGTTTGAAGTGGAAGAGACTGACGATAATTTATGTAGGTGATTGATGAGATAGATGGAGCTCTTGGTGATGGAAAAGGAGCAGTTGATGTTATTTTAAAGATGGTATGTATATGCATACTGGTACTGGATTCCTGGTCACTTGGGGTTCTGAGATTTAGGTTGAGTTTGGCGTGTACTTAATATCAACTCTTTGTTCTTTTTACCTTTATGCAAACCTTTAAATTTTCACTCCTTCCCAGTCTCAGTAACAGCACATTTTATTCCTATCTTATGTTGCTAGCTCTAAACCTCTGATGCTCTTAATTATTTCTTGAACTTTGATTATCCGCTCTGAGACAAATTTGGGAATGACTATGTGGTAGCATTTGTTAGTATGTAATTGTATCTTTGATGCATAGGTGTTGGCAGAAAGAAAGCATGCTACAGGCAAGGAAAATATAGAGAATGGAAAGACTTCCTCGAAGAAGGAGCGTCGAACAGCTCCACTATCAAGACCTGTCATTTGTATATGTAATGATTTATATGCACCAGCACTTAGGCCTCTGCGACAGATAGCAAAGTAAGTTCAACTTTCTCTTGGCTTGAGGGTCTCTTTTTCCTGTTTGTGTTATGAACCTAGCACTTTTTTTCTTAGAGCAGACTGCTTTCAAAATGTTTAATTGTCTTCAATATATGTTGGCTATTTCTGCTTATCATATGCTTATTCTTGATGAACATTCTCTTAGTATAATGATAAGATCCTCTGCTTCTGTTGCAGGGTTCATATATTTGTTCAACCAACAGTGAGTCGTGTGGTAAACAGGTAACTACTTTCTTCCTCTATTTGCGTGCGAGAAGGACTCTTCTAATGTTTTTTTTGTTTTTTTCACTTTGGTGAGTGTACGGATATTCGTACTATTAGTCTAAAGTCACCTGTAAGACTAACTTCCACTCTGGATTGAGAGTCTGGAAATTTATTATTCCACAAGAGGTGACCGAACATGTAAGATAGTACCTTAGCGATTTAGTTTGAAATAATGCAGTATATCACGTTGCTATCATGGTTGGCATGTCTTTTGTATTCACATTAAAGTCAATATTTCTCTCCAACTTTATTTATCTATCAATTGCCTTACTAGGCTGAAATGTGCAAATGACAGGCTCAAGTACATTTGTAATATGGAGGGAATGAAAACAAGATCATTCGGTCTTAGTGCTCTTGCGGAGTACACTGGTATCTTTCTCCTTTTAATTTGGTTCTTAATATGATCTATTTCCAACGAGGGTGATCTCATATCATGCTTAAAAATTTATTGGAGAAGAAATTAGTTGTGTATTTGTTTCCTAAATGATTCTGCTATCTTTTGCCTTTTCTTTGGTGGTTACAGAATGCGACATACGCTCTTGCTTGAACACTCTACAATTTCTCAACAAGAAGAATGAAACCCTCAATGTGGTGAGACTATGATGCGCTTCTTGCACTGGCTGCGTGTGTTTTCCACTTTCGATTTAATTTAGTAAAACTCTTGACTTCGTACCTTGCTGAATGCTTTCACTTACTGGAAAATATATGCTTACTAGACTTAAGACTTAGTAACACTGCTTAGTCTCTTGCCAACTGAAATACAAAATTTCTTGCTTGACCTATGAGCGGTCTTTAATTGCGTTTATGTTTATAATGAGTTAGGCATATATTAGGTGCTTTCTATTCGATTTTTCATTCTTGGAGATTGAGCCTTCTGATAAGCAAAGAACCACCTCGTTCTCTCTCTTTTAGATTGACATTGGATCTCAAGTTGTTGGGCGGAAAGACATGTCAAAGAGTTTGTTTGATATCTGGAAAGAGGTAATTTAAAAACAGTTAAAGTGTCTTAGCAATCTTTACTTATATATCACTTCATTTTATATCCAAGCTTGCTTCTTCTTTGTAGATATTCACTACGAGAAAAACGAAACGAGAACGATCTATTGACGCTTCTAGCAGTGAGGCCAAAAACTTTGACTTCTTACACACTCTCGTATCCAGTCGGTACGTACAAGACAGTGATTTTCTCTTTCATATTTCGTTACTTTTCCGCTTGTTGTCTTTTTCTCTTTTATGCTCAAGTTGTTAACTGAACGTGCAGGGGTGATTATGATTTGATTTTCGATGGTCTACATGAAAACATTTTGCAGCTCCACTACCATGATCCGGTGATGGACAAGACAGTAAGCCTAATTAAAGATTTCCAATGACCCTATGACTGTTCTGTATGTATGTGCGGTTGTGTTCTGAAATAGCGTTGTTTAACTCCTGTTATTTAAAGGTTAGCTGCTTGGACTCTTTTGGAACTTCTGATTTGCTGCATCGATACATCATGCGTACCCAGCAAATGCCTCTCTACGGTAAAGCCTTTAAAGCTCAGATGATTACTGAGTCCTGTAAATAACACTGCTTTTCTTTCCTTTGTGATGCAGTTTATTTTCCTAGCCTGGTGATACCTATACACCGTCGTGTGGCCCAGATTCAAAAACCTACTATTGAATGGCCTAGGTCATATCACAGGTGATTTTGATGTCAGCTTATATTGATTACGAAAGGCATTTAAAGCGCCCCTGCTTACGAGTACTTCTCAATATCAATTTTATCAGATGTCGAACACTTTTGGTGGAAAAGCAGGAGTCTCTGCGGTCTTGGCACCACAAGATACCTCCCTATATCGGGAGGCATTTGTCAATCAAGTCTTTCGTAGAAGACTCTGTTTCCCCTCTATTGCATATTCTTTCTCCTCCAACTCTTAGACCGGTATGTCTTCATCTGTTGGCTGTTGATTTTGCTCTGAATTCACTGTTCCTTTCACGGTTTACTGTGCCACCTTTCATATATCATGCTGCTCTTCTAAGGATAACATCTTGCTATGCTCTTAAGGTGGCATCACATTTGCTATCAGATAAGCAAAAGGAGCAACTGGCGGGTTTGGTCATGCTTATGTGTTCTTATTCTTTGACTTATAAGAATAAGATTCAAAAATCTGATCCTGCTCTGAGTAACCTCAGGGAGGATGCTGCTTCAGTTCTTGCTTTAGATCCACATCTATTTGATTTCATTAGTTTCAAGGTTTTGTTTCCGCTTCTTTTTTCATAGCAACTGTCCACTAATATTTGCCCTTTGGGGGTAATACTCATAGTCTTCCTACATTTGACAGGGTCACCAATTTAAACATCACGTACTCACCTTAGCAATGAAACAAGTCTTGGTACATGAAGTAAGTCTCACATCTTCTTAGATAGAGCTTATTATGGATGGTGTCTTTAGCTGCATGAAGATTTTGATTGTCTGGTTTTTGAATAATTGTCAGGTTGAGAAGCAAAAGATATTGCAAGCAAGTGGAGGAAGGTCCGAGATCTTGAACAAACCCGAAATTAAGAAAACAAATCAGGACTTAGCCAGGAAAACCTCAAATGAAAGTCAAAGAAATCCATTTGCCTCTAAACCTCCGCCGGTCACAGTTGGGATTGCCACAACTTCAAAACCTAACTCAAGTGAAATGAAAAAGCCATCTCGCTTTGCCATTAGTTTCTTCGATAGGTACTCGGACGATTTGTGTGTTCTCAACTATATCTCATGCTTTAATCATCCATAGGAATGGTGGTTTCGAGAAGACTGTTCAGTGTCATGAATGATGATCATGATCAGAAACTAATCTCATGGTTGCCTCGTACGAACAGGTTTAGGAAGTCAAGGAAAGATTATGAAGATCCAGAGGATGTACAAAAACGAGCAACCGCAAAAAGAGATTCACGACCTCTTCTCTTCAAGTTTAACGAGGTATGCCACCACCCCAACTATGATGCAACCAAACCAACAGGATGATTATAAGATGATATGTAAAAAACCTCATTAAATGCGGAAAATCCAAATATTCAGACTTGTATTATTTCCACTGATGTGAAAATATTATACGTACAGGGTTTCACAAATGCTGTGAAGAGACCGGTTAGAATGCGGGAGTTTCTACTGTGATTCTGCAAATGAAGCAAGTCTTAGATTGGTGCATACTCTGCTTTCATCGACCAAAATGGAAATGGATCAAGTGTAGCCGAAATTGAGATTGTGTAAATATGGCTATGCTAATGCTATTTTGTTTTTATATTATTATTTAGGCGTCATTTTTTGCTTCAAAAACATTTGCTTGTTGTCAATATAAGAAACTCGGATCACAGACAACTATTTGAAAAAAATAAAAATAAAAGGGAAAATCCTAATATTTCCTTTTTTTGATCAAAAGGAATTTCCTTTTGTTAATAGAAATAGGAATTTCCTTTTTTTTTATAAATAAAGAGTCATCTCTTCGAAATCTCTTATTCCTAGTTCGACGGCTCCGTTCATCACAGCAGTCTCAGAGTCTTGGAAAGACTCGAACCCAGTCGCCACAAACCCCATCGCCGAGCCAATAACATTCTAAACTGGTTAAAGCCGCCTCTGGCTTTTGCACCGCATCTTTCTCTCATCTATCTCGACGCTAAGTTTACACAAAGATGGACGATAGCTTGTATGATGAGTTTGGTAACTATATTGGACCTGAGATTGAGTCTGACAGAGAGAGTGATGATGAAATAGAAGACCAAAATAAGCAACCTGAAGAGGAGGGCGAACATGGGCTCCTAGATGGCTGGATTACGACAATGAATGATGTTGAGATGGAGAACCAAATTGTTCTTCCTGAGGATAAAAAGTACTATCCTAGTGCATTGGAAGTTTATGGTGAGGATGTTGAGACCTTGGTTATGGATGAAGATGAGCAGCCTCTTGGGCAACCCATTATCAGACCTCTACAACACAGTTTCTTACCGGCCTCATGTCTAATCCTGCACTTGTGAGGAATGTTGCTCTTGTGGGACATCTACAACATGGGAAAACTCTCTTCATGGATATGTTGGTAGAGCAGACACATGATATGTCTACTTTTGATGTTAAAAACGACAAGCATATGAAATATACAGACACGCGAGTGGATGAGCAGGAAAGAAACATATCAATCAAGGCGATTCCAATGTCTCTTGTTCTTGAAGACAGTAGATCCAAATCATACCTGTGCAATATTATGGATACCCCAGGACATGTCAATTTCTCTGACGAAATGACTGCTTCTCTAAGACTTGATGATGGTGTTGTTCTCATTGTTGATGCTGCTCAAGGAGTGATGGTAAACACAGAGAGAGCTATACGCCACGCAATCCAGGACCGTCTCCCTATTGCTGTTGTGATCAATAAGGTTGACAGGCTCATAACTGAGCTCAAACTACCTCCAAGGGATGCTTACTACAAGCTCAGGCATACAATTGAAGTCATTAATAACCACATATCTGCTGCTTCTGGAAACTTACCCCTTATAGACCCTGCAGCTGGAAATGTCTGTTTTGCCAGTGCTACTGCCGGATGGTCCTTCACATTGCAATCTTTTGCTAAAATGTATGCCAAACTTCATGCCATGGACGTGGATAAGTTTGCATCTCGACTTTGGGGAGATGGTTACTATCACCCTGATACTAGGGTATTCAAGAGAGATCCTCCAGTAGGTGGTGGAGAAAGATCCTTTGTTCAGTTTATTCTGGAGCCTCTATACAAGATATATAGCCAAGTGATAGGTGAACATAAGAAGAGTGTAGAGACCACCCTTGCAGAATTAGGAGTGACTCTGAGTAATAGCGCATACAAGCTCAACGTCAGACCCTTACTTAGGCTAGCATGTAGCTCAGTTTTTGGTTCAGCATCAGGATTCACGGATATGTTGCTGAAGCACATTCCTTCCCCCAGAGAGGCTGCTGCTAGGAAAGTTGACCATGCATCCACTTGCCCCAAAGATTCCCCTATTTATGAATCAATGGTCGAGTGCGATCCTTGTGGACCTCTCATGGTTAATGTGACAAAGCTGTACCCCAAATCAGATGCTAGTGTGTTTGGAAGAGTTTATAGTGGTAGGCTTCAAACAGGGAAACGCGTGCGTGTACTAGGAGAAGGGTATTCACCCGAGGATGAGGAGGACATGAGCATAAAACAAGTGACCAAGCTATGGATATATCAAGCTAGGTATAGAATACCTGTTAGCAGTGCCCCTCCCGGTTCATGGGTTTTAATTGAAGGTGTTGATTCGTCCATCATGAAAACTGCAACTCTGTGCAATGCTAACTACGATGAAGATGTCTACATATTCCGGGCGCTCCAATCTAATACCCTCCCAGTAGTCAAGACTGCTACAGAGCCTTTGAACCCTAGTGAGCTGCCTAAAATGGTGCAAGGGCTTAGGAAAATTAGCAAAAGCTATCCCCTTGCGATTACCAAAGTGGAGGAGTCTGGGGAACATAGTATTCTAGGCACAGGTGAGCTGTATAGTTTGTAATCGCAAGAACACAAAGAATTATAAAGACTCCACTCTTTATTAATATTTAGAAAACTCACTCAAAAAACTAAACAACTTAATCTTTGTTCTTATTCTCAAAGTTACATCACAACTTTGATATTTATAGGAATGACACATCTTCCTATTCCTATTATCTTTAGAATTAGCTAACTCCTAATTCTATCTTGATTACAACAAGATTGGGTATTTTCTATCCTTATCCTTATCCTTAACTCGATAAGAATAACTTGGGCTTCAATTGAATGAAGCTTATCCAACAAGCTGTACTTGGATTCCATCATGAAGGACCTCAGGGAGCTCTATTCAGAGGTGGAAGTCAAGGTTGCAGATCCGGTGGTCTCCTTGTGTGAGACAGTGGTTGAATCTTCGTCAATGAAGTGTTTTGCTGAGACACCAAACAAAAAGAAAAAAATAACTATGATTGCAGAGCCGTTGGATAGAAGAGTTGCAGAGGATATTGAAAATGGCGTCGTTAGCATTGACTGGAACAGAAAACAACTTGGTGACTTACTTGTTCAAGACGAAATATGACTGGGATTTACTTGCTGCACGTTCCATTTGGGCTTTTGGGCCTGACAAACAGGGCCCAAATATTTTATTGGATGACACCTTAGCAAGTGAAGTTGATGATTGCAGTGAAAGACTCCATCGTTCAAGGGTTCCAGTGGGGTGTCCGTGAAGGACCCCTCTTTGATGAGCCCATGAGAAATGTGAAGTTGAAGATTGTTGATGCAAGGATAGCAGAAGAGGCGTTGCACAGAGGATCAGGTCAGATGATTCCAACAGCAAGACATGTTGCATATTCAGCCTTTCTTATGGCAACTCCAAGGCTAATGGAACCTGTCTACTATGTGGAGATAGAAACACCATTCGACTGTGTAACTTCCATCTACACAGTTTTGTCACGTAGACGTGGGCATGTCACATCTAATGTTCCTCAGCCCGGTACTCCAGCCTATATTGTCAAGGCTTTTCTGCCTGTGATAGAATCATTTGGGTTTGAGACAGATGTGAGGTGACAAGCCTTTTGCGTCTCTGTGTTTGCTCACTGGGCCATAGTGCCAGGAGACCCTCTCGACAAGGCCATCCTATTCAGCATCTAGCTCGTGAATTCATGGTCAAGACCCGCCGCAGAAAGGGAATGAGTGAAGATGTTAGCGGGAACAAGTTCTTCGACGAGGCCATGATGCTAGAGCTTGCCCACCAGACTCGTCATCTTGGGCTAACTATGCAGGTCTAGTAGTATCTCGGAAAATGTAATCATCTCCACCTTTTATTGCAATTATGGATATGAGAAAAACAGGAACATGTGATTTACTTTGCCTCTTTTATCGCTTCCCTTATTAATTAACCAATGATTTTCGTATTACTGTAGTCTGTAGGTTCAATTCCTGATTGGTCAATTGATCATGTGGGTCCAGACTCCAGAAGCCCAACACTCATCGGTTTCACGCAACGACACAGACACCACATTGTTTGGTAACGAATTCTATACTCTTGTTACAAAATACAATATGCTTATAATGACTGATTTGCTAAAACTACCAGCAGAAAAAGCATGCCCAATAAGACACAGCAAGCCAGACCTGGTTTCCCACCACACCACTACAGTTTTAGAGAACACTTATACCTAAAATATATAATGGGTTGAGAGAGGCTCGAAGTCTCGACCTCAGGATCACTCAGTAGCTATGACACCTACGCGCTAGCCAACTGCGCCACCACCCCTTGTTGGTAAGTCCACCAATAACTTGTATAAGTTCATATTGAACCATTATTCAATAACACAAAATACCCCTCATGTAAAGTTGTAATCACCTAAGTTCACTAAAAGTACCTATACTTTGATTGAATAACTCCAAGAAGTTGATAAGAATTAACTTTATTCCGCTCAGGTAAAGTAGTATTTATATGAAGTGGTGAAAAGATGGAGTCTATCACAAACAGAGTTGATATCAAATATTTATAAACGACTGAATATGGATTTGTATTGTTAAAGTCTATAATGAGCGTATTTGGTCACAAGGCGTTATTGCCCTTCCACTTCCACACTGTCCCCTCTCTCAAACACCGCAGCTGCTCCCATTCCTGAACCTGCGAGATTTCCCAATCCCAGCGAGAGTGTGAGTGTGAGTGTGAGTGTGAATAGTAACTGGGAGAGTGAGAGTGAACATACCTATGCACATTGACACTACTCCAAAACGGCAGTCTTTACCACGACGTTTCATCTCGTGCAGCAGAGTTGCAACGCATCTGGCGCCTGAGAAAGTGTACCAGCGTTTGTTAGATGAGGAACTCAAGGCAATTAATGATATCATATGTAACATGGAGGAAGCATACCTGTAGCGCCCAAG
>VBRH01000181.1:237896-250180 GCA_014578085.1 Cardamine resedifolia | reverse complement strand
AGCAGCAATCCCATTTAAAGCAACAATCAACACTCTAAGAGCTTCTTCTCCCTCATTCTGAGTCTTTTTCACAAGGACCTAAGAGAAACTTCAATTAGCACTAATAACTAACAGAGATCAAAACACAAAATCTTGCAAACCCACCATTAGAATTTCTTCCATGGTCATTGGAGTTTGCTGCAATGAACGTAAACCTGAACTTCCAACTTGAGGGTGGCAGCAAGCTTGGCGCAATTTCAAGAGCGAGTTCAACAGTTTTGCAGCTTCGGCATGAGTGATCAAAGGATTATCAGAAGAAGTATGACCTGTCGATTATCACAAGTGGGAGAGAGAGTTTAGCAGCCACCATAGAAGGAAGCGTCAAACTTTCGAGAGAGAAATTTAAGAGGCAATTAAGGACAAAGGTGAAAAGTGCAGAAGACATTATTCGCACCTCTTTTGAGAATATCACGCTTCAAAGTTTCTATAACTTCGCGGGCATAACTCACACAAGTTTCATGCTGTCTGCTATAGAAGTGTTCTTCAATTGCAGAAAACTTGAGCCACGAGACACATTCCTCTTGAGGTGGAAGTTGCAACTCATCAGCCACCTGGACTTTTGAAGAACGCCACATAATTTGTTTGAAAAATTTATGTGTAAACTCCATCGTCTTTGCGTCTCGCCTCTGAACAAAACAAGAAGGTTGTTACACAAGAAAACCCATAAAAGGTAAGAAAATGAATTATTTTGTTTCTGTTCAACCTCATATGGGTCTCTTATAACTTCAATCCACCATCTTGAAACATCGAAAGGATTTGCTTTAAGGAACCTCAACAGTCCAAATAAGTCATCAAGTTTGCGTTGTATAGGAGTTCCAGTGATACACCAACGGTGTTTGGTATATAATCTCAAGGCCATCTCTGTTGCAGCAGCTGCATTGCTCTCCACCATCTGGGCCTCATCCAAGCAAATCCTCCACCAGAATATTCTGGTGAGTGGAGTAGGAATAACAGGGTACCTATCACAATACAACATTGTTACCCAATCTTTCCAAAAGCTTTTCAGTTGCATGAAAAACCAAGAGATTTAAACCAATCCAATCAGATTAAATTTAGTGTTGTTCAAAATGGCTCATCTGAATATATGAGTATGAAACTAATCCATACTAGCAAAATCTAAGAAATGTTTCAATAATACATTATGTTCAATATAGCAGGTATGTCGAAAGTTCATCATGTACTGAAAAATACGAGGGATATAAGAATCCAAATTCTCATCACCAATTGCACCTTTTCTGGAATCTAAGACAGTGCCGATCACCATCATGCCTGTCGAAGTCATGTGTCAAGTCCTCTTTGAGGACATCATATGTAGTTAAAACAATGTCAGCATTGAGGAGTTCAGTGATGTCAATCACAGGTTCTTCAGAGAGTGAGGCGTTCCTCACACCTTCATAGATACATGTTACGAGAGACCCCAAGCGTGTATGGCTACAACAAGGTAGATGATAGAAAGAAAAGAATATTAACTTTACATGATGCGGAGATAAATACATCTTATTTCTCTAGTGGAAACATAACAGAAAACAGTAGAGAAGAATCCACTACCGTGTAATCTCGGAATGCCATTGCAGTAATATAGGAGCTGGACAGACAATAAGAGTGGCACCTGAAGAGATGGGAGAGGCAGTGGCTTGTAGAAGTTCAGAGCACATTTGGCAAATATATTCACCTTGTCTGACAATAATTTCCGTTGCATCCTTTTTGCTATTCTTTTGAGATACGTTTTCATCAACATCTTGACTAGCCTTCTTACTTTTCCCTTTAGGTGAATAACCTACACAGTCGGCATGCTGCCAAGCATCACAAAGGTCACACTGTACCCACACTCCTTTGTATTTGCGACTTTCACTGACAGCTCCACATACGCACTCCACACGTTCCCTTTTCAATCTTTTCAAGCCAGTTTTTGAATCATCAGTAACTGATAAACCATTAGACACATATATTTCATCCTCCACTGGTTTTCGATGAGAAAAGATGCAAGCAAGTAGTTCAACCGTTTTTCCCAATCCCATTTCATCTGCAGCATTAGTATTTTACCACATTAAGAATGAAATACCACAAAAGTTAACAAAAGCTAGTGGCATGAGCAAAGATATGAGAGGTCGATAAAGCCAGATACACCATCAAGCATTTAAGGAGACTTAAAACATAAGGTTCGGAAATTATCCTCGTAAAATCATTTTCTGACTATAGTACATGGAGGCAAAATGAAGCTGCAAACTGCTCTTACCAGCAAGGATACCACCTGGAATTCGAGGTGAAAAATACTCTGGTGCTAATGAGATATTCCCACTAAAAACAACCAAAACAAGACAAATGGACCAATCAAATGGTGGAACTTTACTGAGAGGGACTTATACTATTTGTTGTACGTTGAGAGGAATTTATAGTTCAAAATAAAATAAAAGTGACTACTTAGATTCTTTTCAACTAACCTGAATGGGTTAAAGAACATTTTTGTATCAGACTCAAGGAATCCTACAGAGATAGACAATGGTGAAAAGAATTGGTTGTCTTCCAACGTTATTGGATCTCCTCTCTCTCGCTGAACCATCCAATAAGCTGCACGTCGTTGGTACGGCCTAAGTTCTGGGAGCAAATCAGTTATGTCATCTGCAAGCTTCGTATCTGTCCTGGATCAATAATATACTTATAAGTTGGAAAGATAAATTCAGACATTAACATACATGAAAAAAATGCTCACTCACTTTGATGGCTTTATGGCTTCATAAAAAGCAGCAGCATCAAACCTAGACTGCTTACTAGAGTCCAAAGTTTCAGCTTCCGTCACGACTAATGACTCAATTTCCTTCATGTTTAATCGTGTCCCATACCTAGCCTCTGATGTCATTACCTCTGGCCTCAACCAAGACATGACATGAATCATACTCTTTTTCCATATTTGCCTTGTATTCTCAAGAAGTGAATCACAGGCATCAAAAGCCTGCTGAAGCATCTCAACTCTAACTCTAGGAGACAACAATCCCTGATTACCAGGGACAAGCCTTAAAGTCAAAAACTTTATACTTACCAAATGAGCAAGACCCGAAACCGCTTCACCTGGACCATCAAAACTTGCAGACCAAATCACTGACCCAGCCTCATCATCAGAAACCTTTTTATCAACCAACTCTAAAGTTACATCACTCGAAGACAATACCGGCCAGTGACCAAGCTTAATCCGATCAACAAAATTGGTCACATTGCACAATCGAAACCGTAAAGAGAAATCCAGATCATGATCATTCTCAATGGATGTGGATGTACTGCTATTGCAAACAAGTTCTCTAAAACTTAAATTCTTCAGAACAACTTCAGCTATATCAAAGTGTTGCTGCTCCAAAACTCGACTACTTGAACATACGCTCACATAATATGGCTTATCGATATCTTCAACATTAAGTTCCCCAGAACCCTCGACATCGTCCCCGGATAATTGCTTTCTATCGGATTTTGAACTAGCTGGAGTGATCAAACCCACTGAACGTTGTGTCCTGGATTGCTTTCTCCTACCCATCACTACAAAGCTATAATAGAAATCACATTAATGCGGAAACCAATTCATACACACAATATACATAACTAAAATTCATAAAACAACACAGTGAAAAGCTATGATCTTTCTGCAAATTCAAAACCATACGAAACATCAAAAGCTATAATTCTACACGAAAACAAACTCAGGTTACTATAAATAACTCAAAAAGATCCTAATGAATTTTCTGAACCTGTGAAGTGAAAGAAGATTCGATCAAATTCAAGAATTTCGAATCGTCGGAGAAGTGAAATTGAGGCGTCGGACGAGAGCTACAGAGAGAGACCTCCGAACGGTGTTTTACAGTTAAAACGATTCCCGGTTTATCTGCAAAATCCGAACGCTTCGGTTACACCGACGTTACTTAGTCTAGAAAGGACAATAATACCCTCCACTTAGAAAGTTAAAATAACAATATTACCCTCGCTGAACGAATCACAATCGTTTATACTTTATACTATTTTGATTCACTTCTCTTTGGGAGCTGATACGATTCGATTCCAGTGAAACGGCACACAACTGCAAACCCTAATCTCGATTTTTTTGGGATTTTTTCTCTTTTGGGTGTGATTTTGTTGTTAAGAGTTTGAGAATTTTAAATTTTGAGCTGAAGAGCTAGAAGAGATGAACAGAGGAAGAAGGAATCTGAAACAAGCGGCGTCAGAACAAGATTTCACGCTTGAGGAATGTCAAAGCATTGCCCAAGTCGTCTCTCTCAGAGGTTCCAATCAAATTGAGGTGAAAAAACCTTCCTTTTTTTAGTTTAGGTCTCACACTTTAATGCAATCCTAGCGTGTTCCTTCGATTTCTGTCCTTTTATGGTTGGCTTAGTATGTATATTTACTGACGAAAGATTGAATTTTGACTTTCTTCTCATGTTAAGCCTAAGTGGCAGACTCTAGTTTTAGGCCGATAACAGTGGCAGATTGTCTATAACAGCTGTTTTTTGTTTTTGTTTTTGTTTTTGGTGTCTTTGAAGATAATGGATGCAAAAGGAGAGAACTCATTAGCATTGTTTCCAGCTAAGTTTCGTGAGAGCATGTGGATCAGACGAGGTACTCTACTATTCTCTCAAGCTTTTTCAAATAGAAGAACGGAACGTCAAACCACGCTTAGTATTTGCTAATTTAGGCCGTTGTGCCTCAATCTTTTACAACATTCCGTATGATCTAGATTTTGCTCTTTCTTGATTGGTTAGATTTACTGCATGAATTGGTGTGGATGGAGGAATTTGAGATGGTCTTTTATTGTTGTTTCTGCGTTGTGTTGCAGGAAGCTTTGTAGTGATTGACCATACAGGAAAGGAAAAGGCCCAAGAGTCTGGTAGCAAAGTTACATCTATTGTCTGTAAAGTTCTATACTTTGAGCAAGTTCGTCTCCTTCAAAAATCTCCGGAATGGTAAAGCTTTTTTCTTTTGTTCTGTATGAATGACATCTAATTATATGTAGCATATAGCTCATGTTAGTTTGATGCAGGCCGGAAATCTTCAAAGATTCTAAGCCAATTCCGGCTGATGAAAGCTCTCAACTACCCATTGCACAGCAAGAAGCAAATGGTGACATTGATTCAAGTGATGATGATGATGATGGCATGCCCCCATTGGAAGCAAACACAAACAGATTAAGACCGTTTGGGGTGCAATGTGATGCAGAAACAGATTCAGGGTCAGATTCTGATTCTGATTCCTAGAAATATCTGGTACATTCTTTTTGCAAGCCTTAGCTTATTTCTTAAGAGAGGGAACCTATAGTTACGGAGCTGTATTTTGTTAAACAGTATGTAACCAACACAGAGCTGCTGAGATGCAGAGTTTTGCTTTGCAATAAATTGATTTTTGATCTAGGGCTAAGTAAATGATTCCGAGACTAGTCCTTGCTTCTCAGTCTCTTCTTGCAATTCTTTGACAAATCTTCATAAGTAGTCAGAAGAGTATGATATATAAAAACATGTCAAAAGAAAAGTTTCTTAGAAAATTCCAAATGTTAACAAGGCAATGTATTAATATAACATTAATTAGACTAATGCCTGTGATTGATTGAGATTAATAAGACTACAAGAATGCATCAAAGTTAACAACAGAAGTTCCAGTGATAACTAATATGATCTGCAAACAACTACTGTAAACAGTTTCTTTGTATAATTTGACATGGTAACTAGAAAAAAAGTTAAGATTGTCTGAGAAGGAGATCTGCAGCAGCTGCTGTTTTCTTCTGAAGCTCTGCAGCATCTCCCCCTACAAGTTTATCCATTTGCCTCCCATCCTTGAGGAACACTACTGTTGGAGTTGCTTCCACGTTCCATTCATTACTAAACTCCTGTTTTACACATATTTTTAACCCCCAAATCCCTTAGTTTCGAGCTCCTGTCTTCACAAAAGGAACATTGAGGTGTATTTGGTTACTTACAGCAAGCTCTTCGACGTCTATAGTGACAAATATCATTGAGGTGTATGTGGATGCAAGTTCCTGGTATATTGGTGCCATTTTTCTACAAGGTAAACACCATGACGCCTTGAAATTCACTACGAGCTGTCCATGTTACAGAAGAATCAGCTCATATCGAGCTATCTGCAGAGATAGAATGCAAAACAACAAATAAAGGCAAATCATAGGAGGAAGAGCTTACAATTTTGCCATTACTATTAGCTTCTGTGATCTTCTCCTCCCACTTCTCCATTCTACTTACTGGATGGACCTTCCCTTTTACAAAGCAGGACCCTTTTTGGCTCTTTGCTTGAGTCTTGTTCAAGCTGCTGCAACAGCATATATATGACCACACCTGTTTAAGAACATGAGAGTTTCTGTTACCATTTAGTCATCATCTGAAGCTACACAACGCTAAAAATCAAGGCTTAAACAAAAAGGGCAAAGATCTTACCTTTCTACAACAAGGAGTTCTTGAACAATGATTCCCCATTAACCAAACCCTAGCTTGGATCATTAGCTCTCTGAATCAAAAGCACAAACAAAAACATTTTTTCTCTATTTTAACAATCCTAAACAAGAAAGGAGAAAGCTACAGATGATTTGCAAGAAAATCAAATGAACGACCTAGCTAATGAAAAAAAGTTAAAAATAAAGCAATGCTCGTATTTAGGATTGAGAAGAAGAAAATTGAGAAATGATAACCTCTAGATCCTGCCAACTTCAGATTTGTAAGTGTGGTTGCATCATAATTAGTTTCAGCCTTTAAAGCCAAGGAGAAAGAGATTAAGCCGAGATCAAAGATCAAAATTTTCTGTAAGAAGAATCAGAAACATCAACAAGAAGGATACAGAGAACGTTCAATTAAAGCAACAAAGACATGTTTTTTCTTGGGTTACATATTTTCTGATGGGAAATTGTTCTGATTAACCGTAATTAATGGGTAATTTTGTAGAACATAAACTGGTCAAAGACAACATAAAAATATGACATAGCGTCTCTTTTGGGCTAACTATGTTGTGCATTTGTTATGCTTAAACCGGTGCAAACTTGGTAGACAAAAAGTTCTAAACCAAACGGTTGTCATAGCACAGGCTGCTCTGACAAGGAGACACAGCCTTGTATGAAGAATCAGTAATCACAATAACATCCTCTGATACAGCATAGCCAGGGAAATTTATTTCTCGAAAGTTAGCAAACAAAAAAACTGGGTTTTGAAAAGATTCATGGTGTTGTCTTTATATCCACGGATGACAAAACGTTTTCAAGTTTTTTGGGGAAGAAAATACGATTTATGAGCCATCTTTTTCGAGCTTCTCGATTTCTTCACGGTGCTTTCTTTCGGCTTCTTGAAGTTCTCTTTCAGCATCTTCTTCCTCTTCGATTCTGTCAAGATTATCAAACTCCTTAGTAGCTGCCATGGCTTTCACAACGGGGTCTCTTAACTCAGAGATTAAACCACCACCAACTCTGTACTCTTCTTCATCGCCAATCAGAAATAACCGTTGGTCGGGACCAGATGCCATTGGAATATCTACCGCCAAAAGCTTCATGTCATACTGAAGAAACATACACATGAACATGAGAAACTAACAAAATGAAATAATCTAAGAAACTAGACAACCAATGTCGTGTAATGTCACTATCCACATGTTAAATATAAAAGCCTAACATTTGACTGTGAAACATATTGCACTGCCATCACAGTTCCTAAGCCACATTTTGACAATCTGATAAGAACAAAGTTATAAAACTGCAGTTTTTCTTTCCAGTTCACCAACATAGAGAGATTGATTCGTGAAAAACTCTCCGCTCACAACCAAATGCCCAATCAACCTTGTAAACTCAGCCCTCACTAACTGCTTTCTAGCCAACTCACAACAGCTCTAATCTACTACATTCAGTCCTAGTCTAGATACAGTAGACCTATAGGCTATAGCTAAGAGTTGAGCTGCTGAACTTCTTCAAAGCTTATCACAATTCCTAAAGATTACAACGTGAATATAAACAGAATATGGTTGAGTAAACAAGGAAGTGTAGAGTTGAGAAAGTGAAACCTGGCCTTTCTTCTTCTTAACTTCAACGCTGACAAGGCCCTTTCTCTCAGAACCCTGAACGGGGAATAGGAGAAAGCAGCGCTTGCTCCTAATTGTTGGCTTGAATTTCTTAAATGTGATGCCACCACCTGACATCACATAAGCTCGTAAATCTGATCCTGACAGAGGAGCACCCATAACTTCTAGAATTTCAGCTGCTGTGTTGATCTTCCTCATGGTCATTCTATAGACTTTATCGGGATTAATTGTGAACCTTGAGCGGAGGTATAGTCCCTATTATTAGAAAAATACAGATAGCTGTGAGGGACTGATTTCTTTATGATACAGGAGAAGGAGAACGTCAAAAAAATGTGTTTAAAATGGCACTGAATTGGGCAAACATTGAAAGTCAATCACTGAAACAGCACTAATACATCGAGCAACCCATCAATATTAAAGCACAAATTATTAGCGAGAAGCACAGAAACAGCGGAACTTACAGAAAATGCTACGATGGCTGAGGAGAGTGCTAGAAACCCATACTTGGCCATGCCCTCAGAGAGCCCAACAAATGTGCTAGCAATTCCAAACATAATCCTCCACAGGAAAATACATACAAAAACTCCTCCAGCTCCAAACACAACAAGACTATTCTTTTTCCAAAAAGCATCAATGTGCAACCCTATAGCCTCACGGTACCTAGCAAAAGTAGAACTAACAGCTTTGACAGGCTTGTCAACAACCTTTCTCGCAAAATTCGCATCAACCTTTCGAAATCCAGAGCTCTTAGTGGACACCAATCTAAATGCAGATGAAAAACTCAGATTCACACGAGGCAAACCCAAAGCCTGCTGCAACTTAGGATTGAGCTTAGGAGTGGACAGAATCTGAGATAAGCCCACATTTGTGGAAGTGGGTTTCGAGGATAAGCTGTGGAAGAAGCAGAACCTAGACTGAAGCTGTGAAACAACATTCGAGGGAATAGCCGGAGAAGACAAAGCCAATGGGTTTGACCGGGCGATGGTAACAGGGTTGACCCGAGTGTAATGCAACCGAATAAACCCTTGAATTGCTCTAAAATCCGAGGGTTTCACCATCTTATATAGCCTTCTAGATCGATCGCTCAAACTTGAAACAAAGATCCTAACTTGGAGTATCGCACCTGATTCAGGATTACCTAAAAACTGATCAAGCGAATCAAATGGAAACGCAACAATAAAAGAGTTCAAATTGGGATCGAGGAGATCAATTCCGTGAAGAAAGCCATCGTCTTCCCATTTCCGGAGCTTGCTGAGTTCGTAGCAGCGACTGGGGTTTTTTTTTTTACTATTCTGACGTCAATGGTGATCGGGTCGGATCATATCGGGTCGGGTCGGGTCAAATAGTTAACCGAGCGTTTATCGGGTCTTCTTGAACGAAGAAACAAGAGCACAACACAATGGGCCCACAAGTGTAAAAGTTCAAAACTCCATGCCCATTATTCTGGTCGGTTCGCAGATGACAGGTTGGCAGGGGTAATATTGTCATTTTAAATTGTCTTCTCTTCTGTGCTCCGAGACGAATGACACTTTAGGTGATAATAATAATTCAATCTCAGTCTGGATAACAATAATCTAATATGAATCCCAGACTCACTTATTTCTTTGTTCAATGAGATTTCAAACTTGTATGATATTTACTTACTTATACCCACATATGTATGTATACATATGCATCTGCATTTTCATTTACTACACAAACTTATAATATATATAATTAAGACTTAATTGATTAAGACATTCTTTTATATTGTTAAAGAGATTAAGACATTTTTCAAAAGAACACCATGTGATTGGTATGCATTTTTATCAAAGGTAACCTAAAGTAATTTTGTAAAGTATCAAACCATAGACCATCTTTTTGCAATATTATATATGTTTGTTATGTTATAATTACTAGATAATAGTTTGCGCTCTGTAGCGCAGAAAAATGTTGACTTCATATTTCATTAACTTATTTTAAATTTATTTTATATTTTAAACATTTTATTTATTTTATTTATTTTATTTATTATTATTTTTATATATAATTTTTGTTGTGTTAATTAAAATTACTAATATATAAAATATACAAATATTTTGCATAACCTAAATCCATAATATAAGTAAATGAATATATTATTATTACTATATCAATTTTTGTATATGAACAATAATTATTAGAATAGTTTACAAATAGACGTAAAAAATAGAATAGTTACAAACAACACACAAAATTGAACAACAAATATATTATTTTATAACAAAACTAAAATTAATTTCATTAAAAAAATCAGAATTATATTTATTAATATCTATTTAATGTTTACTTCCTAACGAATAATTAAATCTCAGATAATTTGTGAAATCTTAGAAGCATAATTTTAGGAAACGCATCTTAACAAAATTTTCCTAATATCCTATTTTCATGTGAGTGTATTAGTTATAAAAATAATCTGAATTAAATTTAATCTGTAACTAATCAAAAACATGTATAATTAATTTAATAGCTCCTTAATGCAATGAAATTTTTTGTAATATGCCACATTAGAATTGGTTATTTTGCAATAATAGTATAGAGATTTTTTGGGAATAACTTAATAAGATTCACTACAACATCAATAAAGATTAACATTGATATATACTGTATTTTGTAAACAGATATTTTATATGTAACCAAAAAAATAACAACTATTGATATAACAATAGTTTTTTAAAAAAAATTGTTTTGCTTGAAGTCAAATATACTTATGACTCCATATATATATTGAAGATGTAAAACGTTTTAATACTTTGCGATGTCCATCTCTCTTTCACTTAGAGGGATTTGTGTTCATGAGCTTGTGAGATTCTTAAATGCATAGAGACAACGATACTAATTATTTCTCGGGACCAATTATATAATATCATACACTAATCATCCTCAGTGTACAATAATATTATTTCTAGCTACTACTATGTCATCTCTGGTCCACTCGTTGATCTAAGCTTAACAAAATAAGAAAGAAAAATAAACAAACAAAATACTACTTGTTTAGATAAAAACATTTATCTAAATTCTCAAGCTCTTCCACCGCTCATTAAATGTGATCTAAAACAAGAAAACTAAAGAACCTTAAAAAGCTGGCTGATGAACCACTCGATAGCTCTCTCCCATCAAAAATTAATTCAAACCTGCCGGGGGAAAAAGAAAAACCCTGAAACACAACACAATTACACAAGTCACCATCTCTTATCTCTCTCTCTCTTTTCTCTCACATGTATGTAAGAATTAAGATATGGTGAGATATGAAGAAACAGTTAGCTTTCCCTGACTCCCATGAAGACAATGACCCAACATCAGCACCATCATCATCATTCATCATCATTCATTATCATCATCGTCATCTCTTTTTGTTTGTCCCTTCTTTGAACCACCACTTGCTAATAGCTAGCTGCTAGCTACAACATCCATCTACTTCACTTTTTTCTATAAGTTACAGTTCTTCACTTATAGTCATCACTACTCGATTGAGAAATTTTCAAAAGGAGAGCTAGCTAGGGTTTTCAGACAGCTCCAAAATTCTGATAGCTGGTGAAACATCGAGAGCCGTGTAAGCGTTTTCTCTTGTCTTATCATCACATTTACCATTAGTTCTGACTTGCTTGAGATCTAATCTCTCTATTTTTCTCCTGCCCACAAGAATATATCAGATTTCTTTATTAGTTCTCTGCTTTTAGGGTTTTTTCCTTATCTTTATACAGTCTTTTATGAGTTGCTCAGATCTAATCTATCTTAATTTCTCCGGTCCACAAAAAAAATAAAAATAAAAAATAAGGCTTTTCATTTCTCCACTCTTAGGGTTTTTACCCTTACCTGAATCATGATTCAGAAATGATATTTTAAGGCATAAGTAATGCAATTATGCATGATTATTTCTAAAATATATAGAGTTTTTTTTTCTTTTTTTCATTTCCCATTAATTAATTGGAAAACAGTATCATCTCTCTGATCTTCGACTCCTATCTCTTGCACAAACCCTCCAGAAACTTAGGATCAATGAGAAAACTGAATTTTCTTGGCCCAGATTAAAGCTTGTATTTTCCAATTGGTCAAACCAAATTATGTTTGTTTAGTCTTTCTATATATTTTCTTATTTATCTTCTTCTCATGAACTGCAATGACTATGGTGGAATCTTTTCGCACATGTTTTGGACCTGTCTGCTTATATATATATATATATATAT
>VBRH01000181.1:199065-223784 GCA_014578085.1 Cardamine resedifolia | reverse complement strand
AAAAAAAAAAAAAAAATCCAAATTTTACAAATAGTATTATTTAAGTTTATGGCTTTTTAATCCGCATAGCCAACTCTGTAAAATAATTTGACTTGGTCATTATCTTGCGATCTTACACCTCACATCAAGTTTCGAACTATCAAGACATCTCTAGATTTCAACAATGGCACAGACAAGAAACTGAACAAATTCACGAAAGATGTACAAAATTTGAATATATAATTGAAAAGAAAAACCAATATGGGTTTGAGAGTGGAGTCGTGATAAATCGATGATAATACAGTACGGTGGAATCTTTGTCTTGAAAAGCCAACGTTTCAGTTGAAAGGTCAGACCACAACTAATCTATATTTTCACCAAAAAGAGAAACTATCAATCAATGAGGTGAACGTGAAGAGGACTTTCTACTACTCCAAGCTAGAGTCGTTGTCGGATACAGTTTTACATTAACCCTTCTCTCATTACCTCATTTATGAATCAGTTTTTATACATTCAATATTTAACGTTATGAATCAGTCCAATCCAGAAACAAACGGAACAACGTGAGCTGTTTTTTTTTTTGTTTTTCTTACTTCTAAAGACATTTCACCAATCCTAACATTGGCTCTTAAAGTTCTTGCTCTCCCCTATCCTTTGTCCGAAAAAGTAATTAGCCAAAGGCCCATAATATTTGGTTATGCGCATATCTATTGTCAGAAAATGTTATTAGCCAAAAGGCCCATGATATATGTTTCATAAACATGAGTTAACTTAAGATGATTAAAAAAGCTGTAATGTCTAACCATACATTACACACTTAAGTTTGGCAGTCACGAAAATGATATTCTCGGTGATGCAGAGAGATGATCACTCAGTGGTAACATGTTTAAGATGATGCGAGATGTCGAGTACGTTGGTGTATTTTATTAAGGCGTACGTGTTAGTTGTTGACTGAAGGAGTCCCATGAATTTGACGGTGCACGCCTCTGATTTCGATCGATGCTTCACGGATATATTTATCTTATCATATGCGCCAAAAAAATAACATGTGTGGCAAAGATCTTTGCTGTTTCAGTTTGGACGTGTACTTAAGAAAGGCTTTGTCTACCACGTGACATTTTTGTGTTTTTGTTTTACTGTTTTTTGGTTAGTATGGTTTAGTTGGTATTTTACATTGCGCCTTCTCGGTTGTTATAAGTAAGGTTTACGTGTCTCTAAGCTGTTTAGTATCGCAGTATTGTTCTTCCACTAATGCATCGAAGTTGGCAAAAAAGAAGAAGTTATCATGTAGAAAAGACTAATTCCTTCTATGGATGAAATAAAATAAAAAACTCAATATTAATCGATGAGTAAAAAAACACGTGGCATTATGCGAGTTCGCAGAGTTAATTAGACTGAAACGGAAAGATACTTCTAGAGTCGTTCCTCTACGTCTTCTTCCCCAAATCCTCTGACTAGGGTTTCTGCTCCTCCACTCCACCTTTCGATCCATAATTGTAGATGGCGAGGTATTCTTCTGATTGACCTCGGCGTTTAACCTAGTATCCGTGTCTCTTTGTAAAATTTGGATTATTGGATTGAAGTTCTCTTGTTCCGCATCATGCGCTTTAGATTTCCTCTTGGGTAGTTTTGTTCAGCTTTTATATTTCTTCTGAAGCGTTTTTTCGTGATCGGATTTTGGCTTCTTGTCTTTAATTTGATAGTCATGTGATTCTGAAATCCATCTGATGACTCCGTTCCGATAAAATAGGCTCTGAGTTCATATTCATCGGCCGTCATCGGTTTGGGTTAGTCTGTAAGCAAATACCGACAAGGCTTTTAAAGTTTGTGTTCAGTCTTTGTGTGATAATTTAACAGCTAGACTTCGTAGTGCCTAATCATTCATGCTTCAGTTGATATGCTTTATATACCATTACAAGTTCTGAGTTTCTGAGCTTGATTTTACCAGAGTATGAAGATTCAAACCTGCTAATATAGGGGTGTGGCTAACAATATGATTTCCTTTCTGGATTTTGGTATTCTTTATCATGTGGAACATATGTTCTATAATTTTGTTATCTGTTTATTGAAGTATGACCTATAATTGTATTTTGTAATGTGCACTAAATTGAGGTAGGAAGGTGGGAAATTATGCAAGAATCTCTGGCTTGTCTACTTGGCAAAATTTAGATAAGTGATTACCAACTTATATCTACTTTTTCAGGCTTAGAACTGAGGCCTGTCAAATAAGCTAAAGCTTTTCTTAAGAGCTTGAAGGAGAGGATTGCATTGTTGTGGTCTTGCGTGAGTCCACAGAAGGAAAGAAGAGTGAGAAGCTGAGGATGTCAAGCAGCCGAAATACCCACTGGTGTCACAGATGCCAGCGTGCTGTCAGGCTTCACGGCCAAGAGCCTGTTTGTTCTTATTGTGGAGGAGGATTTGTTGAAGAACTTGATATGGCTCAAGCCAGTCCATTTGATATGTTTAGAGCTAACAGGGATGTTGTAGAACGTGATCCGACTTTTGATCTCATGGACGCGTTCTCTGCCTTTATGAGGAGCCGCTTAGCTGAAAGGAGTCATGACAGAGAAATAAGAGGAAGAACCATCAGTTCAGGTCCTGAAAACTTTCCCGGTCTGGCTCCTTTATTGATCTTTGGTGGTCAGGTCCCTTACAGACTATCTGGAGACAATGCAGTCGAAGCCCTCTTCAATGGTGGCTCACCTGGCATTGGCGTCACACGTGGTAACACCGGTGACTACTTCTTCGGTCCCGGTCTTGAAGAACTATTTGAGCAGCTTTCAGCCGGCTCTACTCGCAGGGGCCCACCACCCGCACCGAGATCATCAATAGATGCACTGCCAACCATCAAGATCGCGCAGAGGCATCTTAGGTCATCAGACTCGAACTGTCCTGTGTGCAAAGACGAATTTGAATTGGGATCAGAAGCGAAACTGATGCCATGTAACCACATATATCATTCTGACTGCATCGTCCCGTGGCTGGTTCAGCACAACTCATGCCCGGTCTGTCGCCAAGAGCTACCATCATCAGCTAGAGGATCTTCAAGCAGTCAAAACAGAACCACCACCAGAAACTATAGTAGTACTAGTAGTAACAGTCGTGAGAGCAACCAAGAAAGAAGGAATCCATTCTCTTCCTTGTGGCCATTCCGTTCGTCAGGTTCAAGCTCAAGCTCCACTCAAAACCGAGGAGGCACAAGAAACTCAGACACAGCCGATGAAAACCATAACTACCATCAACAGCAACAGCAACAATCACATATGGGTTACAGTGGCTGGCCTTTTGATTACTAAAGCAGATCTAAGAAAAAGTATTTTGGTCTCACTTTGGTCTCTCCACGCACTATGCTCTTGTGATTCTGTGTCTATTATCTTGTGATTTCCTCTCTTTTATCTCTCTCAGTCTTGCTCTCTTTTTATCAACATAAATAATGGAGAAGTATAATGGTTACTGTAGATCTTGTGTGTTTGTGTAAACAAGTTGATCATTTCTATAAGCTTTGTTATAAAATATGAAAAAAATTTAGTTGAAAAAGATTTTTGAGTTGATCGAGAAACTAATATAAATAAAATGAAAAAGACTGGAGTGGACACGAGTGCGGCTCTCGCGCGATCTATCTCGTTACGTTCTTCACTCTTCGTTACTATTTAAAAAAGAAAAATAGAAAAAAGAAAAGAGATGGAGACTGGTGCTGGAAAATTAACGGCGCAGATCGATTGAACGAAAATAAAAAATATCTCCCAGAAAAAAAGCCAATTTGTTGATTGCGTACGTATGATGAATATACGAAAAGTAGAAATCATTAGTTGCCATAATTAGTATATAAACCATTGTTGGCTTCACTCTCTCTGGACTCTAGATTTACGGTTTATTCAATCAAAGGTGATCGATCATCAATTCCCAATTTCTTCTTTCACTTCTGTGAATTTTGATTTACTCCAATGGCTTGAGTGTTGCTGCTTTGTTGATTTTTTCCTCGAATGGTTATGTGATTGCGATCTGGATTTTTTTGTTTTTTGTTTTTTGGTTTATAGAATGATGAATCTAGGATCGCTTTCGTTGAGCACGAGCAAGTCGAGTAAGCCAATGGTTAGCCTTAGCTTCTCCATACCGTATTTCACTCATTGGGGACAGAGCCTACTGGTTTGTGGCTCAGCTCCTGGACTTGGTTCCGGGAATGTGAAGAAAGGTTTGCTGCTAAAGCCGTCCCAGCTGGATGATCAGCTCATCTGGACTGGCTATGTTTCTGTCCCACCTGGATTTAGCTGTGACTACTGTTACTATGTGGTGGATGATTTGAAGAATGTGCTAAGGTCCGAGTTTGGGATGAAGCGTAAACTCGTGGTTCCTGAGACATTGACTGCTGGAGAGTCTCTTCAGCTTCGTGATCTTTGGCAGGTTTAGTTTTTTATGTCCTTTTTCAAGAGTTTTGTAATTTGAGTTTTGCAGTGTTGTGATTGATGTTCTCTTCTTTTAATTTCAGACTGGGGATCAAGCTCTTCCATTTAGAAGCGCATTTAAAGATGTCATCTTCCACAACAGTTGCGATATGAAATTAGAAAGACCTCTAGGGGTCTTTGAGAATAAGTCGGATCAAGATGGTAATCATTTTTTTTTTGTTTGTTTGAACCTTCTACACCATTGTCTCTGAGATTCTCTAGTTTGTGATTAATCTCTTGACTAAATTTTGTGGCCTTATGACTTTGCCATGTAAACAGATTCAATCGTTGTCCAATTCAAAATCTGTTGTCCTGACATTGGAGTGGGAACATCGGTAAGCCTTTCTCTATCATCTTTGGTTTTCTTTATTGTCATGTTTGAGTCTCATGTAGTGCGGTGGTGGCCATCATTTTTTAACCTTGATTATGGCATGGACAGGTGTATGTTCTAGGCACCCCAACAAAGTTGGGGAAATGGAAAGTTGAAAATGGACTTAGACTCAACTATGTCGATGATTCCATATGGGAAGCAGATTGCCTGATCCCTAAAGCAGACTTTCCTATCAAATATCCTTTCTTTACTTTCTTCTAGACTAATTTGTTGAAACTAGTTCACACTTCACTTCTCATATGCTTTCTGCGCGTTGGGTTCTTAACTTTGATTTCACATATAGATACTGTAAAGTTCAGAAGGAAGGTGATATAGGTTTTGAATCTGGTGGCAATCGGGAGCTGTTTCTTCGCTCCAGCGGTAGTAAACAAGAATACATTGTCATGTCAGATGGCTTGTTTCGAGTAAGTAACAGAGACAAGCTATGAACTATCTCCTAACGTGACTGGATCAATGTTGTCTCAAATTTATTTAATTTTACGTGTAGGCAATGCCATGGAGGGGTGCTGGTGTTGCAGTTCCCATGTTCTCTGTGAGGTCAGAAGATGATCTTGGTGTGGGGGAGTTCCTCGATCTGAAGTTGCTTACTGACTGGGCTGTAGATTCCGGATTGCATCTAGTACAACTTTTACCAGTAAATGATACATCCGTACATAAGATGTGGTGGGACTCGTATCCCTACAGGTATGAGGACTACATATATGTTAGTTTTGCACAAGTTCAATAACAGATGGAAACAAACATTCCAGAAGTTTTGTTGTAATTCTCTCTTGGCTACTGAATCCATGAATAGTTCATTTTTTGCTTAAATTTGTTTTTTGGGTCCTTGCATTCCACATAATTGGTTGATAATTAGTGACTGAATATCAATCCCTACTTAGTAACATGTCTATATCAACTCATTGAACTGTCTGATTCATCCTTACCATTTTGTTTCCTCTTTTGGATTTTGCTTCTCTTGCAGCTCGTTATCTGTGTTTGCATTGCATCCGTTATATCTTAGAGTACAGGCTCTCTCTACACGTTTGCCAGAAGATATCAAGGTAATTTTGTACACTTATTGTGTCCTGGAAGAACCAGTCTCCTAAGAAATAAACTAGTTGTTGACCTTTTTAGTTCCATTTCAGGAAGAAATTCAGAAGGCAAAGAAGCAACTGGACAAGAAGGTAAATAGTCCCTTGTTAGACGTTGTATAGTTTATCTTACTTTTATACCCTTGTATTCTTGAAAAAATAGCACCGGAGAAAGAGGATATGTTATTTTCTAATGGTTCGTGCCTGTATCAGCATGATGTGTTTAAACGCCTGCAAGTAAATTATTCATACGTTAGTTTGTCACAGTCAGAGTTCGAATGTAGACTAACCTCTAAAAGATTTTTACACGTAGGATGTTGATTATGAGGCTACAATGGAAACTAAGCTCTCAATTGCCAAGAAGATTTTTGACCTAGAGAAAGACCAGACATTGAACTCAAGCTCTTTCCAGAAATTCTTCTCTGAGAATGAGGTATGCTTCAAAATCTGATATGGTTTTCTTCATATCTCTATGTATATGCCTGCATAGAACTTATGTCTCCAAAGGCTCACTTCAGTTTTCCATTTGGCTTACTGAGTTTTTTTATCTTGGAAAGGGCTGGTTGAAACCATATGCAGCTTTCTGCTTTCTCCGCGACTTTTTTGAGACTTCAGATCATAGTCAGTGGGGAACCTTTTCTGATTACACAGAGGACAAGGTATCATTTGCTTTTATCTTGCTCAAGTCTAATGATCGAATTAGTTCCATCTTTCCAGATGTTTTTTCATCTGGATAGTTTCAGTAATGTTTCTAACATCTTTTAATAACATATGCCACAGCTTGAAAAATTGATATCCAAGGACAGCTTGCACTATAACATTATATGCTTCCACTACTACATCCAATACCATCTACATATACAAGTATGTTCTGATTCGTATTTCATCTAGTTATATTCCAATTCTTGTAAGTGAAGTCGGTTAGCGGATGTTTCATCTAAAAGTGTGTGCTGGTTCCGTTTTCAAAAGTTGTCAGAAGCAGCAGAATATGCAAGGAAGAGAGGAGTTGTACTGAAAGGAGACCTACCTATTGGAGTTGACAGAAACAGTGTCGATACGTGGGTTAACAGGAATCTGTTTCGCATGAATACGTCAACTGGAGCACCTCCAGACTATTTTGACAAAAATGGTCAGAACTGGGGGTTTCCTACTTATAACTGGGAGGAAATGTCAAAAGACAACTATGCTTGGTGGCGTGCTCGCCTAACACAGGTTGGCATTAGTGTCCTTACCAACCATGTCCCTTTGAAGATCTAAAGGCTGACCACAGTGCATACTTGCTTTGCAGATGGGAAAATATTTCACAGCGTATAGGATTGATCATATATTAGGTTTCTTCAGAATCTGGGAGCTTCCAGCTCATGCTGTGACTGGTTTAGTGGGGAAGTTCCGTCCATCTATTCCGTTAAGTCAGGTACACAAGCTACATGCTTATAGTTCAAAGAACTTGGCTTTGAGAGTTATTTTTTTAAAGCGTATGGCTACCGATGAATTAGTTTAAAGCTAAGAAGAAATGACAAAACTGCTTCTTATGCAGGAAGAGTTGGAAAAAGAGGGAATATGGGATTTTGACCGATTAAGCAAGCCCTATGTCCAGAAGAAGTTTCTTGAGGTTAGTTTTCCATTACACTTGTTATACTCTGGTTTCTTCACAGCTTAGTAAGTTTGTGAGTTTTCAAGGCACATCCATTACCTCATAAAAGTGTCCTCGACTTTTTGTTGATTTATGTCATTGTTCTGTTCCTTTAGGAGAAATTTGGAGACTTTTGGCCTTTTATTGCGTCAAACTTTCTTAATGAAACTCAGAAGGACTTTTACGAGGTCAGTGAAATTCCTCATTTAGAGATCTTTTCCTTTGGAGAAACCACCTTTTATATATTCCAAAACACTTTGGAGAATCAAGTCTCCTTTTTTTCTGTCAAATCTTTTTGGTCTTTTTTTCTCAGTGGATGTATTAAACTTTCTTAATTTTTTTTCTTTAATTATAATCTAGTTCAAGGAGGACTGCAACACAGAGAAGAAGATTGCAGCAAAGCTGAAGTCATTAGCTGAGAAGTCTTTGTTGCTAGAAAATGAGGACAAAGTTCGCCGTGATGTCTTTGACATTTTACGGGTAAACTTTCATGCATCAGAAGCCCTTCTAGATACTTCTCCTTGTTAACCTTAGCGACTTTCCACTTGATGTCTTTCTTGATTCCACTGTGCTCGACTATTTATTTCTGTTGATTTTTTGTCCCTAGAATGTTGTTCTGATCAAAGATCCAGAGGATGGAAGAAAATTTTATCCTCGCTTTAATATTGAGGATACTTCAAGCTTCCAGGATTTGGATGATCACAGGTACATTCACAACCTTTTACAAATCACGGTAGTATACTTGCTAAATCAAGAAGTCTGCTCTTGTTCCTTTGATTTTATTTCACTCATGAACATTTACACTGATCCTCAATTGCTTTTATACCGTGCTATATCTTTCTACTTTTCATCAATATGGGGAAATTTGATTAAGGTCTTTTGATACAGCAAAAATGTTCTGAAGAGACTATACTATGACTACTATTTCCAACGCCAAGAGGATCTATGGAGAAAGAATGCTTTAAAAACCTTGCCTGCTCTGTTAAATTCGTCTAATATGCTGGCGTGCGGGGAGGATCTGGGTCTCATTCCATCTTGCGTACATCCTGTATGTTTCCTTCTTGTCCTCACTCTTTGATTCATCCAACTTGTCTTTACAACTTGTGTAGAAGCACACATATTTATGTGTTGAGGATACTAAAATTTATAGTTACTCAGGTTATGCAAGAACTGGGGTTGGTTGGCCTTCGCATCCAGCGCATGCCCAGTGAGTCCGATGTAGAGTTTGGGATTCCGTCTAATTATGACTATATGACGGTTAGATTATTCTTCTCGGAATATTTGTCTTTCTCTCTTATAGATACTAGCTTCCTTCCATTCATTTCCTGAGGAGCTTGTAATGGGTAAGTGATTCACAGCATTATTCAAACTATGTTGTCTTCATATTCTCAGGTATGTGCTCCTTCATGCCACGACTGCTCTACACTGCGTGCTTGGTGGGAAGAGGACGAAGAGAGAAGACAAAAGTACTTCAAGGAAGTGATTGGTGTAGATGAAATCCCTCCAAGTCAGTGTGTTCCAGAGATAACTCATTTCATTCTGAGGCAACATGTTGAAGCTCCATCAATGTGGGCTATTTTCCCTCTTCAGGTAATTATCACCACAGTCCGAGATTTATTAGAACTTTTTATCAGGCTCAAGAACTATATGTTGTGTTTATTTTGTTCCCTCTGGAAAAATTAGGATATGATGGCTCTGAAAGAGGAATACACTAGTCGTCCTGCAACAGAGGAGACGATCAATGACCCAACAAACCCCAAACATTACTGGAGATACCGTAAGTTGTAGTAAGACACAAACGCTTTGAACAGTTCCTAGTTTTTAACTTTGATTGAGATGCAAATGTTTGTTGTATGCATGTAGGCGTACACGTGACGTTGGACTCGCTTATGAAAGACACAGACCTGAAATCAACCATCAAGAAGCTAGTTTGGAGCAGTGGAAGATCTGTTCCTGCTAATGCTGCTGGTGAAGATAACAACAAGAGCCAAGGAGAAGGTATAGCCAATGGTTCGACTAAGCCAAACCCATGAAGCAATAAGTCTTGTGATTTCCAGTCTGGTTCCACAAATGTTACTTATTAGTTATTATCACTCAGAGATAGTACAAGCTCTCAACTTTATTGTCCATAAAGGCAACAAACTCTGTATTTGTTGTTCCTGTCCAAAATAAAATCCTTAATTTTCGGTGTAAACGCCATAACTTAGATAAGAACGTAGCTTTTTTTTGGTTTATTTTTAGTAAAACTCTTGTTTTCGTCTTCCTCCGAAACCCGCGGGAAGATTCTGAAACGTAAACAAAGAAGAGAGACATTAATAGCATAGAAATAAATTTAGAGGGAAAGGGTTGAAGAAAGAGAAAAAGAAAGAAAAAGGAAAAAATAAAAATAAAAAAGAAAAGGAGAAAGAAGTATCGTTCGGAAGAGGGGAGTCTCAGGAAAAAAAGAAAGAAACTTTTTTTTTTCCGGTGACAGTGTCGGTATCTCTGACGCTCCCCCCTGTTTTTCAATCTTTCTCCGTCTCTCCCTGAATGCCTTCATCCGTATTCAGGGTTCGTTGATTGATTCTTCTCCAAGCAATCTTCTCTTCTTCTCCAAGCAATCTTCTCTTCTTGTTGATGCTTTAAAGGCTTCTCTGCTAATTATCTTTCTTTTGCAGAAAATTGAGGCGATTCATGGTTGGAGGAGCGAATACTTAAAGGGCACAATGGAATCAAGCGAAGCAAAGGACACACCATCTTGTGGCTGTATATAGATCCAAGTTGATTTGTAGGTTTTTGAAAAAACGATTTCTTTTTAGTTGTGTAAATATATAATAGGAGTGAGTGCCAAAAGTTTTGGCATGAATTGCTTGGCTACGACCATAATCATCACCTGCAAGCCCACATTGATCTCCGATATGGCCGTGGCTATTGATCCTTTCAGTGACCAGTTCCCTTACTTCAACCGATCTTCACAAAGATGCAGACTCCAATCCCTTACCAACCTTGACTTCAACTTCCTTGATTCTAACCTCGCGCAATCTTTTCATCATACGGTTGAAGATGACAACATCCCTCGAAGCGCCTCCTCTCCTTGTTTCTCCATAGCTGCGTCTGCTAATATGGAGGAAGATCTCAAAGCAACCACTGCTCCTCGGATTGAGATTCTTGGTGGACAGAGAGTTCCCATGGTTCGTGCCCTTGTGGCTGAGGTGACCATGGCTATGGTTTCTGGAGCTCAGCCTTTGCTTTTACCTAGTGGCTTGGGAGGTGCTTATCTCTTGCAAACCGGAAACGGACATAACATTGCTGTGGCTAAACCCGTTGATGAAGAGCCTTTAGCCTTCAACAATCCTAAAAAGTCTGGAAATTTGATGCTCGGGCAACCGGGAATGAAGCATTCTATTCCTGTTGGTGAAACGGGTATTCGAGAATTAGCTGCTTACCTTCTGGATTACCAAGGCTTCTCTGGTGTTCCACCAACAGCTTTAGTTAGTATCTCACATGTTCCATTTCATGTCAGTGACGCCTTCACGTTCTCCTCTATGCCCTATAAGGTTGCTTCTTTGCAGCGATTTGTGGGTCATGACTTTGACGCCGGAGAATTGGGTCCAGGAAGCTTCACCGTTACCTCAGTTCATAGGATTGGAATACTTGATGTGAGAGTGCTGAACCTTGACAGACATGCTGGAAATATGCTAGTTAAGAGATGTGACAAAGAAGAGGGTTATAATCGACTTGGGACCGCTGAGCTTGTGCCTATTGATCATGGTCTCTGCCTCCCAGAATGCCTAGATGATCCTTACTTTGAATGGCTAAACTGGCCTCAAGCTTTGGTTCCCTTCACTGACACTGAGCTGCAGTATATATCCAATCTCGACCCTTTCAAAGATGCAGAACTTCTAAGATCTGAACTACACTCTTTGCCGGAATCTGCCATCAGGGTCCTCATCGTCTGCACGGTTTTCTTAAAACAAGCTGCAGCTGCAGGGCTCTGTCTCGCGGAGATAGGTGAGAAGATGACTCGTGATTTCTCCAGGAGTAAAGAGAGTTTCAGTCTGTTGGAGACCCTCTGCACCAAAGCGAAAGCAAGCATAGTTGGCAAAACTGGGGAAGGCGGTGACTATAGTCACGAAGGAAATGAAGTGAACACGGAGCTAGAGGATGGAATGCTTAAGTTTGACAGTGAATATGGAGATGCCCCATGTGAAGCGGAAATTTCAGAGGTCTTTCATGTATCTAAACCACCTTTGGTTCCAAGAAAGTCACGTGCAAACTCCATCCCTGCCAATGTACATGCATCGATGTTGTCTTCACAAAACCAGCGGATTACTCATCATGAGAAACCAATTGTTAAAGCAAACGAAAAGACGAGAGGAGAAAAGAAGGACAGATGCACCATGAGGAGCAAGAGCCTACCGATCTGTGTGAACCATGATGAATCAGAAGGTGTTTCTTTCGGGGACATGACAACAGTTGAATGGGATATGTTCCTGCAGCGCTTCCAGACACTTTTGCAAGAAGCACTGGACAAAGGGTCAAAGCGAAGATTAGGATGCTCCTGCGAAATTTGAGGCAAACAATAAATAGAAGACAAGCAAATGACAGCCAAAGAGATGAAATCTCAGAAGGTTAACTTTCAGGTGTTTATATATAGGTTACAAGTGTGCATTACTGCCAAGATGACCATAGTGCAGGCTTTAGGCTAACTATTAATACCTTAGAAAGCGTATGGATTATGAGACGAGCAGACTAAGCCGTCCATTCCAATACTTCTTATTTTTCTTCTTTCTGATCCCCTATTGTATCATGTTATTCTGTAACATTAAGTACCATAAATTTCTATATATAAAAAAAAATAATCAATTGTAACCATAACTGATGTAATAAGGAATATATACACTCAAGTTAAGTTCCCCCTAAGTTCACATGTTCTATGACAATAACAGAAGCTTCAATGCCGAATGTCGAAGCTTGATAACACAGGAATTAATTTATATGTAAAGAAGATTCATGTTGAATAACACTCTGCAAGATTTGGCTACTAGTAGATCCTTTCAGCTGTAGACACTGGCCGCAGGAAAACTACAATGACTGTGATGTTATCGCCACTACCACGTGCTGCAGCCTCGGTTGCTAATCTCTTGGAACACATTGAAGGTTCTTTCACAGTATCCCTAATTATACCAATAACTTCCTCATCGTTCACAACATCCCATAGCCCGTCACTTGCCATTACCTACAAATTTCAACCTATTATTTTTCTCAACCGGCGAATAAACAACCAAAGTTTCGTATAATATGACATGAAAGTAAGATAAATTTTACCAAGAACTCATCGTCAGCTGATAGAATGGTCTCACTAATCTCTGGTTCTGCGGTTACAGCTGGCTTCAGGTCATCATCTCCAATTGACCGGGTAACCTGTTACAAGGCAAGATTAATTCAATTTTTTAAAAATGGACCAACTTCATGTTCCTCTAATGTTTGATATCATTTTAAGGAAGTCTATCAAGTTCATAACGACCAAACCTGAAGACCAGCAGGAGCAACTCTCCATGTGTCAACCAGCCATTCAATACGCCCACCTTCTCCAGTCACACGATTTCTTTCTTCAATACAGGTTGCAAGATGTACCTGATTACCAATACCGAAGTTGAGTTTTGCGGGGAAGTGGAGAACATGGCATCAATAGAATATAAACTTGGTACACTTTCAGTATGGTAGTCCCATCTCACCTTACTTAGAGCAAAAGGGTGGCCAGCGCGGCATAAAATTGCCCTGGAGTCACCAACATTCGCAACTAAAAGCTGATTTCCCACTATGAGAGAGGCTATAGCAGTACAACCAGGATGCCAGTCTTTCTGACTCACCCTTTTTGATTGACGATGGGAATCAAGTTCATGTCTGAAAGCTAAATCTGTCCTAACAAATGCTTGTGACAGTGCCTCACAAGCGCTGTAAATGAGACATACAAATGAGTTTTCAAAAAAACCATGCTGAAGAGTAGTAAAGCTTGAGCTGAGCATTAACCTTGGGGAAGATGAGCTTTGAACTAGTCCTGGCAAAACTTGAGCAGAAAATTCAGCAGCTGCGGCCCCTGCATGTCATTCAGAATGCTATTTTATGTCCTATTTGATGAATAACTAAAGATTTTTTGAGAAACGAGGAGAGAGAGAGGGAAAATGTAAAAATTTGGATTTTGATGCTTCCTGGGTTTAAAATGGCTGTTGGTATACCTCTATGACCATCAAAGATGGCAAATAAGTGGATGCTCTCCTCATTACACATATGAGGCATGAGAAAGTGTGTATCTTCCATGGATTCTCTTCTTCCACAAGTTGCAAAAGACCCACAAGAAATTATAGGGACATAACTTGAAGGGTCATCTGTTGAAGTAGACCACAATTTCACATTAGAGACAGTGGAAACAGACGATTTCTTGGATAAATACTCCCCTTGACTGGACCAGTTAATGGTGTCCCTATAATCTCCTGTATTTGTAATGCTGTCCCCATCCTTATCGCTCTTGTAATTAGAAGTTTTCTCAAGGAGATGGCCATGCTGTTTTCCTCTCTCTTGTTCCCAAATCGATTCTAGTTCCAAAACCACATTGTCCGAAGAAGGTCGCTTAGAAGGATCAGCTTCCCAGCACTTTTGTATCAGAGATAGCAAACTCTTTGGAAAGTGAAATCCAATTTCAGCAAGAGCAGGTCGCATACTAGAAGATACAATGGCAGCTGTAAGTTGCTGCTCTGTGTAATTCATCTCTAAAACAGTGTGAGCCTGCCATCCAGATATGCACAAGGCACAATATGTGTCACAAATGAAAAGAATAGGAATGCATATATAAAGGAAACCCACATAGATAGTCGAGTCAGAATGTGAAATGAGGAAAGATATTTTAACCTGAGCTTCTGCACGAAGATCAGTATATGGAACAACTCCAGTTAAAAGCTCACTGCAATGTAAAAAATGGAACAATATTTCATAAAGAAAGAGAACTTTTAGGATGAAAAGCAAAACATACTCCAAACAAAATTAAAAAATCTGAAGGAAAAATGAATGTAAGAAAATACTGAGGAAGAAACTTTACAATTTCTACTCAAAGATAATTCTTACTTGAACAAAATTCCAAAGCTATAAATATCTGATTTCTCAGTATACATCTCTTTCCTAAGTATTTCAGGGGCCATGTAAATAAGTGTTCCGACCATGTTCTTTTTGTGGAATCCACCAGTTGGTTTCCCAGACGATCTCCAGTTCTGCAGATTAACTTCACACAAATTCTTCTTGTATTCTGCTAAGCCAAAGTCAGCCAGATAGGGAAGACACCTCTCATCAAGCTGCATCAATAAAAAATCACTTAAGCTTCACATACAGATTTCCTACGGAAACAAAAGAAGTACCTATTCCACATGAAATAAGAAGATAGAGAATCTAGATGATGGAAGAAGAGAATTACAAGAACATTTGCTGGTTTCACATCTCTATGAACAATTCCGTTATTGTGAAGATATTGCAATGCCTTAGCTGAAAAAAAAATGAAACAGACAAAATTAGATATTCAAATTAGTATCCATTGAAACTTCATCACTTACGGTATCGTCAGACACAGGCACGAATGGCAAAAAGAAGATTCCTTTGAGACAAAGGAGAGTCATATACCCAAATGAAGCGTGATCATGAGCACTTGATCAATACTCGGAGACCACTCCTCAACGTGTAACTTCTCAGCTAAGGTCCCAGACTCGTAGAACTCAAAGAAAAACATGTAATTTGGAGGCTTCGCATGAGCTGCTAATAGCTTAGCCACACTTGGATGATCGATATTGCTTTCACCAATCCAAAACAAAGTAAGAAAATCAAAATTGTGCAAAAATGTTCAAGTAAGAAATTCAAATGGAGCAAGTGATAGAGACCATAAGAGCTGCAAATGTCTGTGGAGCTTGTCAAGGTCATCAGAAGTAGACAAGATAGGCTTCTTTGCCGCAACTTTCCGGCCGTCGAGAATCGCTTCGTAAACCACACTCTCTGATCCTGAAAAATTCTCCAGACAAATCGAATTCAATTGAACAGCAGATTTTGGGAGGGAGAGGGGAAGAGATGAAACAGTACCTTTAGCGATTGGGGAGAGAAGAGTGAACGAAGAAGAAGAGAGATGAAGAGGAATCGATTCACTGGTGCAACATTCTCTAATGCAGGTGTTAGGCTCCACAATGTCCATCACCATTTTCTCCACTGGAAGAACAAAGGACGGAGCGATCGAGTGATGATGACGACGGCGACGAAGAATTCCCAATTTCGCAGTTTCAACAGTAACCTCGTAGAATGCATACCGTTTTCCATGTGTTCGGAACGCTCTCAAATGAATGTAAACCACACACATCGTGCCGTTTCTTTGACTTTTAATAGAGAAGGAAACGCTCAGCCGCTTAGGTGATAACACGTGTCACCTAACTTATATGATGAAGGTTAGAGATTAAAAAAAAAGGTAAGATGAAAAAGTATGAAGATAGCTCTCGAACTAGGGACGCTACCTCACCTCATTGTGATACGCTACCAAATTAGCGAGATACGTTTTTATACGAGCAAATGAAATACCCTTTAGTTATACATTTCGTTTTTTTTTTGTAATTTTAAAAAAATTATGTGAATTTTATTGATTTTTTAAATTCACCTATAAAAGAGAGAGATCTTCGTCTTAGTAGCGAGTGTGTCAGTTAATCCCAAAATTTTCAAATTTCAAATTCGTGTTAAAATCTCTCTCGCCATGGCACCACAAAGAAAACGTCGTAACAAGATTCCTGAAGGTTAGATTTCGAAATTGCAGTGTTCTTGTTAAGTTTCATCTTAATCGATCGTACATCTCGGAATATGTTCTTAGTTTCATGTGGATTGATCTTTCAGCTTTGATTTGATCTCACATTTGTTGTTGCTTAGGTTTGAATGTTTCATATGTTTAGATAAAGAGTTTGTGATTTTGATTTGATAAACGCTTTGTGATTTTCATATGTTCTTCGAGATTCTTCGTCGAGCTGATCTGATTTTCCTTGTGATATATGGTTCGCTTGAGGTGTTGCTTTATGTTTAGATTAACAGTTTGTGATTTTGATTAGATTAAGCGGTTTATGATTTTGATTAGATGAAGCGGTTTATGATTTTGATTTTGAGATTTTGATTCGACTGTTTTGTTTCATCTTTGATTTCTTAGAGATTCTCCCATGTGATTTTTATTTATCTTTTGGTTTGAGTGTTTATCTTTGGTCGATCTTATAATTGTGGTTAGAGATGATCACTTGTCATTTTGATTCATCGTTTTTGATTATTAACAATTGTGATTATCAACGTTTCTGTGGAAATCTAGGTGAAGCAGTTTTCGTTTGTAATGTGTTACAAAATGGAGTTCTCGTTCCTTTTCCTCCTCCACCTGGTACGAAGTTTGATTCTCTTGTTAATTTTTTATTTTTGCTCTCTCTAGTATTACAAGTTTCGACTCCTTTCTGATTTTGGTTTGTGATTATTGGTAGCTGACAAGGGTAAGGGTAAGGGTAAGGGTAAGGCTGTGGTTGAAGCTGCATCAGGATTTTCTGAAGACAGGTACCCAGAAGAACCAAAAGTCACTGCTCAGCTTGACCCACCAACGGATCATAGGTCTCTCGGTAAGCTTCCGAAGTATGGAAAGCCAGCTAAGATGGTCTCTGGTGGAGGTATGGTCTTTGATTCCCTTGTTTGAGAATTTTGATTTTTAGGATTACAAATAGGTTGAGGAATTTCTAACTTTTCGATCTTTCTGGAAACAGTTAGTAAGAGAAAAACAAAATCTGGACCTCTCGTTAATCTTGGTTCTCCGGGTAGGTTCAAGCTTTTTACAAAGCAAGAGTATTAGCATTATAGTCATGTATTTAGAGGTCTTTGCTCTCTCTAGTATTACAAGTTTCGACTCCTTTCTGATTTTGGTTTGTGATTATTGGTAGCTGACAAAGGTAAGGGTAAGGCTGTGGTTGAAGCTGCATCAGGATTTTCTGAAGACAGGTACCCAGAAAAACCAAAAGTCACTGCTCAGCTTGACAGGTACCCTCTTACTTTTGTTTGTTATGGCCACATCAGATTGTTATTTTCATTGCTGTTTTAGAAATATTTTCCACTTTGAAACTTTTGGAAAACCAAATAATACTTAGAGCTAAGTACACTCTTCTTAAACAGTTGATCTGGAATGGATATATTTCCATGTCTTATATAGGTTACAAGAATGCTTTATATTGTTTGTTTGTTTTATAACCTTTTTTTCTTAGCTAGAATACAAAAACGGCTGTAGGGCTTTGTTGCCTAATTTATCTGTTTAAGCATATAATAGATGCACAACATAGCCCAAAGGTATTCGTATGTCTATGTCTTTGGCCAGTTCTACAATTAGCTATTAGCTGTAATGGTTACAAAACCTCTTTCTCATTGACGAACTAGTAAAGTAAAAGATGAACTTGTTTATAGCCAGCCTATGTATGGATGTTCACCAGAAAGTTTCGGCTTTACCTCTTTATCATTTGTTTTGAGGCTGAAACTAACTATGAGGCAATCACACGGACAGTCTGAAGTTGGCAAGATCCTTTCTCAGTTTTCCTCTCTTCTCAACCCTAAGTACGACCATTGCTTAGTTTCAGCTCTTCGCTTTGCTTCAAGGCATAACCTGTGTGTGTGTGTTAACTTATACTTCCGAATGTTAACAATGGTTTCTCCCTTTTGTTGGTGTTCGGTGGGCTTGATCACTGTTAACTGATTCAGAGTCCATTAGCGAGCAATTCGGAGAAAGTTAAATTTAGCATCTCTGCAATAGAAGTTCAAGATTGTAGAACACTAGAACCTAGAAGCAAAGCATTTAAGTAGGAGACTAATCTGAACGAACTTAAAATCAAGAACATCCAAGAAACATTTTATTTATATAACTAGAAGATAACTTAACTCAATTGTATCCTTACTTGGGTAGACAAACAAAAGTCAAAAGTATTGGTCTAAGTTTCCAAGTAGATGAAGCTCTCACTCTCATCCACAAACTTCAAGTCAAAATGGCACTTTTTGTCAAACCAATAGTGTGGCACTCCTTTGATTTCAACCCTTATCAAATAATTGCTTTGAATATCGTAATACACAATGTAGAATTGAGAACTCATCTCCGACGGTGCCAAGATAACCTTGCCGTCTCGAGTTGTGCCTTTTACGATTAGTTCAGGGTCATGGACTAAATGCCTTTGACAAGGCTGCAAAACCAGAGTCTGTTTCGACCATTTCTTCTTCCCAGCGTCTTCCAATACCCATAAATCCACCAAACCCTCGTCGTCAAGGTAGCTATGATCGAATATTGCTATTTTCCCACCATACTCTATAATATCCGCCTTCATCATAAATGCAGGCAGAAACACATCCCCGGCCTTCTTAGGTACTGGGATGATAGTCAACTCTTCAGACCTAATGTCGAAACTCACAACCGCACAAATATACATATCAAGCCAAGCCATATAATGTACTACTGATCCACTAACAAACCATCCTCGCGAGAGAGGGGCATGAGGATAATAATGTTCTCGCGGAACAACCTTTTTCCACAAACCTCCAGCTTCTAGTACGAAGACCCAATGCTCTGACTTCAGATTAGCCAACCCTACGGAGGATATCGAAATCGTGCAGAGTAGTTTGTATTGATCATTAACAGGATCGTGTCCGATATAGTACCGGGTATCCTTCCTTTGACCTTGTTCAGCTATGATGTCGGATTTAATGGCGGGTAAGGTCAAGAGTTGTTTGGTGTTGGGGTTATAGATGCACGCATTTGTTATAATATAGAAACAGATCAAGTCATGGACAATGCTCAAGAAGAAGCCTCCCATCCCTGGGATGCTCAAATCTTGGTCAACAACAAAACAAGTGTTGTCTAAAGAAGTTGATGACATTGATAGCAGTACACGTTGCCCGCCTTGATCCACTAAACACATGTATAGACGTGGTTGTTGTTGTCGTGCGACCGTATATACACGGTTGCAAAAATATCGACTAGAGATGAGGGATGACCAATCCTTTGAGATGCACTTGAACTTCATTAGGGACTTTGCTGGCAATCTCATAAAAATTTCGATCTTGAGATCCCGAGGAATCTCGTACATATCTCTTCCTCTTCCTATTCTTCTTTTTCTTCTACTCTTTTGTTGGTAACATTGTTTGTACAGGGCTAGAAAAGTACCTCGTCTGATACACTAAATTTGGTTGGAAACAGAGCTAATGAGTTTTCTCCTTTTGCATCCATTATCTTCAACGAGACCCCAAAAAAAAAGGTTAAAGAACAATCAATTGGAAACTCTCGCTGGCCTAAAACTATAACATGAAAGGAAAGTAAAAAAATTTTTTAACTTTTATTCAGTGCATACAAATCAAGACAAGAAAACTGAAGAAAACACTAAAAATTGGCGAGATTACATAAAACTGACAACCCCAAATAATATAAAGGAGACGTATTTATACCTCAATTTGATTGGAGCCTCTGAGAGAGACGGCTTGGACAATGCTCTGACATTCCTTAAGCGTGAAATCCTTCTCTGACGCCACTTGTTTCAGCCTCTTCCTTCCTCTGTTCATATCTTCTAACTCAAAACAATCTTAAAATTTTCCAAACTCTAACAGTAATAATCAAACCCAGAAAGCTCAGAAATTCGAGATTAGGGTATTGCAGTTGTGCTGAATCGAATCAGCTCCTAAAGGGGAAAAGCAAACCTATATATAATAAATAAACGATCTTGTTTTGACTTTCAGACAAGGGTACTATTATCAGTTAATTCATAACTCGAGGGTACTATTGTCATTCCGTTGACCAAGTTTTTTTTTTTTTGATAAAAAAATAAGCGCCGCGTATTCGAACTCAGGCCCAGAATGACTTTCTACCTAACTCGTAACCACCAGACTAAAGAGATTCATTAACCGTTGATCAAGTAACGTCGGTGAAATCAGAGCACTCGGATTTGCAGATTAAGACAAACAAGAGGAAGATGTTATTGAATCCTCTCTGGTTTATGAATGAACTGGTGATAAGAATCTTTGTCTGATAGTTTTGTTTTTTTTCCGCGTAAGTGTAGAACAAGGTTCTGAAGTTAATGTAATAAAGAAACTTGTTCTCTTATCCTGAAAAGTTCTTTGAATGTCTGCTTCCTGTTTATTCTTATGTTTCCATACAACATAGCACCGATTCAAAGATCGTAAACTCAATGACGCTTATCCTTGAGACAATTGACACAACTAAATAATATCCTCAAAAGTTTTCAATGATAAACCACAAAGAAATATGTCTACAAACAACAGCAAAAACATCATCATGAGCATAAGGTAGATCAAAGAGACATTTACATCTCGAAAGGCACACGTTTGTACAGATCCGAAGGCAACCGAGGCGTTGCAACGGCTTGAACAGGGGTACGCATGTAAGTAACGAGTCCAGGGTTTTCAGACATGTCAATCTCCTCCGGTTTTGTTCCTTGAGGCGGTGTCCAAACAAAATGGTGAAGCAGATGACTCATCATGGAAGTCACCAAATTGATACCAAGTTGTGCACCAGGACAAACCCTTCTTCCTGCTCCAAATGGAAGCAGCCTAAAATCATGACCTTTCATGTCAACATCTTCTTCCAAGAATCTCTCTGGTCTAAACTCTAATGGATTTTTCCATACGGCCGGGTCTCTAGCCACCGCCCAAACGTTCACATGGACGTTTGATCCTTTTGGAATATCGTAGCCTCCGATCTTGACGTCTGCATTGGCTCGGTGAGGCAGCATAAGAGGCGTCGGAGGGTGCAGCCTGAATGACTCCTTAACCACGCATTGCAAGTAAGGTAGGCGTGAGAAATCTGGCTCTGTTAAGATCCGGTCGAGTCCAACCACTCGGTCGAATTCTTCTTGCACCTTTTGTTGCACTCTTGGATTCTTGATCATTTCCGCCATCGCCCACTCTGCTGTTATTGCCGTCGTGTCCATCCCTGCCGTGATCATATCCTGGACACACACACCATTTACAAAACGTGAGCAATAAGAAATCTACACAAATCAAAGGGTCTAATCAGAACTGAACAGAAAACCAGATTAGGTCCTCCTAGCGGCAAAACAAAACTTGTGAATGATAACCAAGAAACGATGTAATCAGCAAACAAATTGATATGCATCTAAAGATTCAAAAAGTAGCTCAATTGATTTCATATAAACACTAAAACGCACCCAGAGAAGACCAATGATAGTATCCTCACTAAGATCATATTGATCCTTCAACGTAAGCAACGCATCAACAAAATGTTGTTTCGCTCCGCTAGAGTTTTGACGGGCCAGAGTGTGCTCCTCCATGATAGCTCGTGTGAGGAGGTCGCGACGAGCCCCATGCTTTGCAAACGCCTTCTCATCAGCCGGAAACATCCACCGGAGCCAAGGGATGTGTTCAGCTATTGACAGTGAAGCACCTAGCTTCAGACCGTTGGATACTATGGCCTTAAACTCAAGCCCTTGCTCGTCCATCACACCTTCCGCGTTCACAAAACGCTTCCCGAACGCTAGCCGCGTTATGTTGTTAAACGCAACCGCTCCTAAGTACTTCCTCAGTTGTAAACCTTTTGCTCTGTTTTCTGAGACGATATAGAATAAATTCAGAATTAAGAAAAACATTAGGGTAATTGCGGTAATGATCATCATACTCTTTCATTGAAATAGATAATAATTATGATTTTTTCTTATTTTCAAATAACACTAAACTTATACTATTCTTTTCTAAATGACATTTATTTCTAAAATAAAACACTAATTTTTCTCCAAATAATGAATTGTTTAAAAAATAACAAGAAAAAAAAATCATTATTTACATAATTTACTCTCACAATATGGTTGGTTATCTACCTACTAAACCCAAAACATTATTGATACTCAATTACAACCAGATATCATACCATATTAAGAATCATAAATAAAACCAAGGGGAAATTTAACTTGACGTTGACAACAACAAAGAAAACATAAAGATTTTTGGGGAATTTTAGAAATAAAGGATGTTTTTAATCCAACTTGTCCTTATATACATTTTTCTAAAACTTTGGTGAAATAGGTTTTTTATAATTAAAAACCCAATGATACCCTTAATTCTAATTTTTTTTGAACTATCCTTTATTTAATAAGTAATATATATATATATATAATTGTTATATAAAATTCTAGATAAATATCCCAATAATAATAATCAGATAAATAAGATAAATAAGAAAGAATTACCAAAATTGTTATAAAAAAAATCATCTACGTGTGAATCATAGCTACCAAAAATCATATAAATTATAGGGTTTATTACAAATCATATATATATATATGTGGATATAATAGAAAATTTCAAAAAAAAAATCAAATATTTAGAAATTGCCAAAAATTTAATATTTTATTCTAAATTTTTGTAAAACATGTAAAAGTGATATAATAGATAATCTAAAATTTCGTAGAACATGTACAAGTGTTAGAATACATAATCAAAATTAGAAAACGTGTTCTAAATTTTTTCAGAACAATTTTCATCAAGCTAAAAACCTATTTAAAATTATCTAAAAATCAAAAAAATTATTCTTCCAATCTTCTTCTTGTTCTTGTGTATCTACATGTTTATATAGTTTTTGAAAAAATACTGATATTAATCTAGTAGTAAAGGTAGTTTAAAAAAAAAATTGACAATTTCCAAAATAAGATTTATATGGACAAATTTTTGAATAGAGCTATTTTATTTCTAATTTTCCAAAGATTTTTTATCCTTTCCGACAATTAAAGAGTAAAGGCAACGCGTGGCTTACGTTATTCTGTACAAAAAAAAAACAAATCTGGCATAAATCTCGTTCTTTGCAAAGAACAGATATTACGATTTTGAGTAAATTTTTATTCTTACCGCTTTTGTATAAATAAATTTTCCTTTTTCAGGGCATTTTCACACAAGTCGTATTCTAAATTATCTTTTATTCTTACCCTTTTTGAAGCATTTTTTATGGATAAACTTAAAACTCCTTTAATGGCAGATTTTTTTTCTTTCTTTTTCCAAAATTTGACCAAAAAACGACGACGTACCAGGAAGGTTACAGTCTCTGAAAACGGATTCGACCATGGCGGTGACTTCGTCTTCACGGATAGGTCTGAGAGACTCGAGTCGTTTTGGTGTGAAGAGCTCAAGCGTGCAAACTTTTCTCACCTTCACGTAGTGAGGCCCATAATCGGCCCATATCAAATCCTGACCGTTGCGGCTAAATGCTTCCGTCGATCTGTTCCGGTGCCGGTCGGCGAGTTTCTGGTCGTGCTCTTTCAAGACTTCTTTTGCTAGCTCGGCACTTGATACAACGACGTTTAGAATCGAACCGATCCAGACCGATATGATTGGTCCATACGACTGAGCCCACTCGTAGTAGCATCTGAACCGGACCGGTTTTATATCGTAGAGGTTACCGACGATCGGCTTGGGGCGTGGGCCCGGTGGGAGCTTAAATCTCAGCCGTTGGATTAGTTTGTAGGATACGACGGCGGCTATTATCGCCGCCGCTATGAGAAACCACGACATGGAATTTTAATTGTTTTTTCTTTTTTTTTATCGGGTCAGTGATTATTAAAAAAGGTAAATAAAAAGTGTAAATGGAATTCACTTCTAGAATTCTAGATAGGTGTGGTCGAGACTTTGATTTATATTAGGGAGGGGGTTGGTGAACCGATTTATTTTCTGTTTTAAAATAATACCATTCTGAAATACTATTGTTTATTTTTACAAACAATTATCTTTCTATGTAAAACAGGAAAATATGTCAATTGCAAAGTTCACGACAAAAATGGATAATGTTGATCACTGATGATGATAAAATATATAGGGGAAAGTTGGCGAAGAAAAAAAAACAGAGGTGGAAGAAAAAGTATACAGATTTAGGTTTTGACTGGTTATACTAAAATACATTATTGAGGGAAATTTGTAGAGAAAAATAAAAAAGAAAGATAATTACTTTGCATTTCACTGGTTATTTTATCAATTTAAGGTTACCTGAGCTGGATATTTTTCTGCTTTTAATAAATATAGGTGAAACAACAGTATTTTCTGCTTTATTCTCATCCTTTCTTCGATTTTCTATTCAAATGCTTAGAATGGTTATCGAGTGTTCGCGGTGACGTGTGCCAAATATATATATATATATATATATA
>VBRH01000181.1:176272-188570 GCA_014578085.1 Cardamine resedifolia | reverse complement strand
CACTCGTTCTATATATATTAGTGTAGAAAATATTAGGATTTAACCAACTAAGTGTTGTTTACTATTTATATATTGTTGACCACTAAATAATAATAACAGCTATCGAATTTTACATACATATCAAATTTATGACAAACAACTAAGAGCCCAAGTGTATCAGGAACTCAGCATAGTAGGATCTGCATTCGTATATCATATTATAAAGCAGTCTCCATATCTAGTTTTATGTTATGAAAAAAAAACCCTATATATGTAAAAGATCAAATTCTATTTTAATATATCTAAATATGAATAAATGAATGCTTTTTAAAAATTAATTTTCAAGATAATTCAGCCAGTCTTATTGTTAATATGACTTTTTACATTAAAAATTTTCAACAATATGTAGTATTTTGTATGTAAATTCGACTGATGACATAAATTATTAAGCTCACCAATTAAATAATGATCTCTTACACATATTAATATTATAGTTACGTGGCTAAAATTTTTTAGCATCCTTGCGTGTAAAAAACTTTCAGCTTATATAAAAATAAAATAAAATAAAATAAAATAAAATGTAAAAAATATGGAAAGTTGTGTCATGTGTGAGTATGGATGTGTGGATTCCACGTAAATCGTCTCTGGTATGAGAGACACGTTTCAGTTCCTTACGATTTAGTTACCGAATCGAATATTTTACGTCTCTGATTGGAAATTATATGCTTACACAAAATCCTTCTGACAAAGTATGGCATATGAATATGACTTCTGAATTTCTTACGAAAAATCATTCGTTAATCTAATTAAATAACTCTGAGCTTTCAACAAAAAAATACGATTCACATATTTCTACCAATTTAGAATCAATGTGACTAGCTGAACCCTGCACGGTGTCGGACGTCTATATCCACATAAGTTTCAAACTTTCAATCTAAATTCTTATCATTAATTTAAAACCCGTATAACCAGTTTATCATAATGTTTTTCCTTCTTTTTTTTTCTGCTGGTGGAAGCTAAAATTGATCTTGACTCGGTGCACATTTATATCGCTTCATAACTCATATAAAAAACTCTTAAAAAAATTGTAGATGGTATATTATTTAATTATTTAGTCTGAATTTTGGTACAAAATACCAGACTTATCCAAGCGAAAATGTTCGGGATGAAATTTTGTATATATATTTATACTGTTATAATTGTATATTACACACATAGAACTTGTAAATTTAGGGATTATTAACCTGAATTTTAGTATAAGAGATCTAGTTAATTATCCATACATAAAATGATTAGATTCTAAATATGAAAATAAACTTGTGTGCCTATATATGTATAGACATAAATAGCCGACATAAATAGCCGACCTAAAATATTATACTCAAGATTATAAATGTTTTATGGGTGGATTTTTTTTAAAATAAAAACAACACATGATTTGATTAGAAATTGAGAAAGAGATCCTTAACTTTTCTTTAACTAAAAGAAAAATAGAGAAAGTGGGTGTTGGTCAAAAGTGTGGGTGCGTTTTTGGGTAGTAAAGAAAAATTGGAAAAAAAGAGGGCAACAAATCTAAATGGTCATCTAATCATCCTCCAGCAACTTCATTTCCACACACAAACTTTTGGACCTACCCAAAGTTCTTGTCCTTTTTTTGTTCTTTCCATTTTTCATTTTCTCTTTTTGATGAAAATGGCATTTGAGTATTATGTAATCTCATTGGATTGGAGTCTCTTATAACTGTATATATTATTACCATTACAGATATCAGAGATATTAATCAGATCGATCGTGTGTTGTTTTTGAGTCCAAGTCATGTTTTTTTCTGTTCTCAGGGCAACTTTCCTTGGTCATGCAACGGGAAAATGGCCGATTTCAACATCAACTATTGGTATGGTATGTTTTTATACATAAACTAAAGTACCGTGCTAAATTATACATGAACTAACAATAAATTCAAAATATCTATTTGAACTTCAATTTCTAAACCGAAATAAACATTGACCTAAACAGAGTTAGTCAACTGTTAAATTTTGCTGAGTCAGCTGACAGATAGTTGTTTGTGTGATTTCGTATGCTGAGGTGGTAATTTCTGGGAAGAATTTTTTTTTAAAGATGTTGTTTCGAATTAGGTGTTAAAATAAGAAACTAGGGATTCCACCCGATTTCTCTCTTTTCATCGTCTCTATTCTTCATCCTCTGCCTCTGTTATTCATAGAAACTTTTGTCTCCGATGAGTCTAACCCGCATAGAATCTCGAAAAGGCTGTTCGATGTTCTGAATTCCGAGGTTAGAAGACCATCTTCATAGTACCAATAGTCAGTGTCTTTGTGAATGTATTCGTTCTTGTGTTAGAAATGAATTAGGGATTTATGATTCGAAAATTGGAGTTTCTGGTGATGATGATGAGGTTAGGCTGAGTGATTCTGAAGCTGCTAATGAGAGCCAGTGTTTATTTGAATCAGACAAGTTCGAAGTCGTGATGGAAGACACGTTGAGAGCGAATCTTGTGTTGAAGAATCTATTGAAGATTTAAGCAAGCCATGGTCTGATTTAGGAGGAAATGAATTGGTTTATGGAGATTATGGAATTGTGAATGTTGAAGAAGAGATTGTATCTACTAACGAAGTTGGTGAGATGTGATGTGATGATGAGAGTAAAAGTAAAGAGATTGTGTGGTGGAAGATGCCATTTGTGCTTCTTAAGTACTCTGTGTTTAAGATTGGTCCGGTTTGGTTTGTTTCTATGGCTTCTTTTAAGTATTCTGTGTTTGAACAGAAAAACTTTTTGTTCTTATAAATCCAAATATACTCTTGTTTTCGATATAATAGTGGAGAGAGTAGCTAAAACAAAAAGATTAGACGAAGTAAATGTCGAAGAAACTAATAAAGTAACTGAACTGAGCATTCACATGCTATTAAAAGACTCCAAATGAGAATTGAATTTGTCTATAAAAGAGAGAAAGGGAAGAAAAAACAAGACCATAAAATGTTTTAAAAGGAGAATACAACAAAAACCATATTTTCCCATGCTTCTTAAACATTATGATGAACCTTCTCACACAACAAAACGGATGCTTCCCACAGAGAAGTTTCTTCCTTGTAAAAACCAATGCTTCCTAAAAACCATGATGAACTTTCTTCTTTTGTGGAGATTCATGTTTTCCAATATCCACCTTCGTACACACTAAACATCGCATTACCTTGAGAGCTGTAACGTAAAAAAAAATTAAAACTCTCTCTCTTTCAGACATTTCATCAAACACTTGGTGTCCTATAAGTATTCAAAGTTTCTATTCATGAAAAATTTAATTTGTTAAAATCTATAGATATGTAAATGTCTTAAATCCTCAGATTTCAAACAAAATCCAACAAAATTCACGATTCTCATAATCTAAATCAACGATTTTGATTGAAACCCAAAAAAATGCAATTACCTCATTTTCACTTCTCAGGATCCCAATTTGTGCAATCGAAATCACATAGACAGATATTAACCCTTGATTCTTCTCCAGTTTTCCTAATTAGAATCCATCAGCTTTTCTTTTGATTTTCTCTAATTAACTTGGTCTCACGAAAGAAAAAAAACTGATGAACTCTCCATGTGTCACGAAAGAGAAAAACGTACACGTAGGCTTACTGTTTTAACTCTAAAATCAAAACGACTTCATTTTTGTAATTTTTTTTTCTGCTTAGTCAACAAAATTTAACAGATGACTAACTCTGCTTAAGTCAATGTTGTTTTCCGCTTAGAAAGTTTAAATAGGTTTTTTAAATTTATTGTTAGTTCATGTAGATTTTGGCACGATACTTTAGTTTACATATAAAAACACACTAGACCGATAGTTGAGATTGAAATCGGCCCTTTTCCCGTCATGCAACTCCAACCATTTCTAGCATGAGTTCACTTTACGGTGTACATAAGATAATATATATATGTGTGTGTTGTTACTTGTGACTCGTAAGTTCATTTTTAGAATGAGTTTATTGCTATTAGCAAATAAATATGTACGAACAACATAATGTATGATGTTTACAATTAACTCTTTTCATGATATTCGTATATCCTGATTTATATAATCTCGTATCACCCATTTTCATATAAATGTTCTGTGTTCTTCAACATCTCTTATATCCCGATCAATATATGTAGGGTTAGAATATAATGATTCAGTTTTTTTTTTAAAACTTCGTTTAATTTGGGATCGATCATAGAGGAGTAGGATCCCTAATCGAGAAAAACTTAAATCAAGAGAAGAGTATTCTACTACAACAACCAAAGTAGAAGCCTTTCCGTAAAGGAGTGAAACCACCAAAAAGATAGAAAAAAAAGAAAGAAAGAAGAAGCGTTTATCTTTACCTCAGGGAGCCTCCGAGAGAGACAACCTGTGAAATGCTCTGACAATCAAAGAATCAAGATTAATAGTTTCTTACCCTAAGAGACAAAAGAATCTAAGCAATCTCCAGCCCTCAGTAGCTGCAGCTATAGCAGCTGAGAAGACAGAAGAAACTATAGCAACAATAGAGAGATTTGGTTAACAAAATTGGTGAAGAGAAGCAGTCCGAAAACAGAGTGCTTCTCTTTTGTGTGTTTGCTTGATAAAAAATGAGTTTTGAATGGAGTATGGAGATAAGTTCAGCGGGCTAACCTCTCTTCAATGAAAGAGAATGGATATAATAATTAACGTTTAAAATAATTTGCTAATTCTAAACTTGTACAAAAAGATTCTATCCTCGATATGTGACAGCTTGAAACAGAGCATTTTAGGAGGAGACCAATAAAATCAATAGCATGAAGATAATTTATTTAAATAAGTAGAAATACTATCATTTAAACTCAAATGTATTCAAAACAAAGTCAAAAGTGTTGGTCTAAGTTTCCAAGTAGATGAAGCTCTCACTCTCATCCACAAAATTCAAGTCAAAATAGCATTCTTTATCAAGCCAAAGGCATGGCACTCCTTTGATTTCAACCTTTGTCAAGTCATTGCTTTGCAAATCGTAATACAGAATGTAGAATCTAGAATGCATCTTCAACGGTGCCAAGATAACCTTGCCGTCTTGGGTTGTACCTTTTACGATCAATTCAATGTCTTGGACTAAATGCCTTTGACAAGGCTGCAAAACCAGAGTCTTGTTCGACCATTCATTCCTCCCAATGTCTTCCAAAACCCATAAATCCGCCGAAGCCATGTCTTTAAGGTAAGTATGATGGAAAATTGCTATCTTCCCACCATACTCTATAAGATCAGCCTTCATCGTAACTGCAGGCACAACCTGATCATGGGCCATCTCCCTAGGTACTGGGATGATAGTCAACTGTTCAGACATAATGTCGAAACTCACAACCACACAATTATAATTATCAGGCCAAGCCATATAACGTACTAGTGATCCACTGGTCGACTAGGGCATGATGACCCAGCTTCTAGTGCCAAGACCCAGTGCTCTGACTCCAGAATAGCCAAACGTCGCCCGGATAACGCAACCGTGCAGACTAGTTTGTATTGATCACCAACAGGGTCGTCGTGTCCGATATAATACCTGGTATGATCATGCTGCTTCTTTTGACCTTGTTTAGCTATCATGTCGGATTTTATGGCGGGTAAGGTCAAGAGTTGTTTGGTGCTGGGGTTATAGATGATGATATTCGCTTTTTCTCTACGAGAGAAACACATCAAGCCACCAACTAAGAAGCTTCCCATCCCTGGGATGCTCGAATCTTGGTCCACAACCACAAGACAAGTGTTGTCTGGAGACGTTGATGATATTGATAGCAGTGCAGGTTAGCCGCTTTCATCCACTAAACACATGTATACATGATGTGGTTGTTGTTTGTGTCGTGTGACCGTAGTGAATACACGGCTGCAAAAATATTGACAAGATATGAGGGATGACCACTGCTTAGAATTTGTTGCAAATTTTATTTTCAAACTCTGCTTAGAATTCGTAGCTTATTTGCGATGGATTTCATCGCGAACTTTTTTTGAACCTGCTTAAATCTGTAGCTAGATTTTTAATAGACATGGAACAAAAATACGTCTTGATATAAAAGTTTGTCCTACTTGATGATGAAGTGTCGAACTCAGCGACGATAACAGCATAAATGGTAAGCCAATACATTTATACATTAAAAAACTGAGAGAGGAGACAAGATTCATCATCCCTGTTAAATTTTCATTAAATTATTCAAAACCCAACTTCCATTCATTTACAAGAGATCTAAACCTAATTTTCACTCTTATGGGTTCGACATAACCAGCCATCAGGTGCTTAGAGATATAACTGTAACCTACAAGCTGCAAAAACATAAGTCCACACTACGTTTCAGAGATCTATCTAACTAAGCTTGCTTTTAAACAAAAGATTGTGCTATTTGTTACCTCGGAGATTGTCAGACTACTTCATTTGTTCCGCCTGCATCAGACTTCCTCCTGTAGAAGAGCACATAAGCAGCACCTGACTTCACATCATCCTCGTTTATATGTGATATTTGACTGTCATCAAAATTATACCACCTATTGTCGTCCAAAAGCTGCAGACCAAATTCAATATTTAATCAAAGTAAAAAAAAAAAAGAACTCTGTAGTAGAAACAGAATCAAAAACTAAAGCTGCTCCAACTGACCTTGATATGTGCGGTGTAGTGTCCACTACCCATACCACCATAATGGTTGGTCAAGGCATAGAGCTCATATAGTTGTGGTCGAGATAGGTTTTTGTTTGCTACATACTTTGTTAAATCTAAGTCATGAATGGGAAAGTTAACAAATGTTTCCAACTTATGCTTCATCGATCTGCTGTATGAGAATCTCTTTAGATGTATGACTAGGACTTCAGGAAGCCTCCACAGGTCGAGCTTTTTACTTGCCTGCCTTCTTTCATTGCATTGTGGACAGAACCTTCACACACATCCGATATACCACCATTTATTCATTAGCAACCAAGTAAAAGATAGTGGCTAAAATCTACAGCAAGAATACAGTGTGTTCAAATTCGAGATAAGGAGAAAAGACTGCTTACCACATTTCGTCAGGCACCAAAGGCTCTTCACGTAAAAACGCTTCCAAACATGCGTATAAAGAAAGAGGTTCTGAACGAGCCTTCTTGGTAGCAGGTCCATATTTGAGTACTTCGGGCAAAATCTCCAGGCAAGTTATATCATATATAGCAGAGAGTTCTGGTGCCCAGTCCAAATATACAGTTATCGTTGCTGATGACGGTAATTTAATAGCTTCGGCTTCATCGTCTGGCAGATTAATTGTTTTGTTGTTTTCATCGATGAGTTGCAGGGATAATTTAGATGCACCCACTTCGGAGGAATTGCTTTTCTTGGCTTTTTTCAGTCCACCAATTTTATCTTCTTCCTCAGAATTATTAAATCGAGCTGACCTTCTCTCGGGGATGCTAGGATCAGAATTTCCTCTTTTGCCCAATAATTCTTCCCTCCGAAAAGGTGAAAGCATATTTTGGACAATGCCATGGATTTTTCCTTTGCTGAGCAAATCTCCACGTGAAGCTGATGAGAGAAGAGGTGTTCCACAGGGTTTCAGTTGTACTGTACTTTCACGTTCCCCAGCTTTCCTGAAACATGGTACAATGAGATGATAAGATATAATCCTTCCTCAGATCCACATTCTTCAAGTATTCGAAACCAAAGTCAGAGATCAAAGGATGAAGAAGTGTGGCCACAAAGAATAGAAAGTCTTGCAGTTGTTAGAAACGAAATCCAAAGAAAGTGAGTGCAAAAGAGGAACTTTGTTATCTCAAAATCATACCCAGAATGAGTTCATACAAAGTAGACTGGGATATAACTTACTGATCTCTGCGGCGGAGTACCAGTCTAAGCAAAGTCGTATTCTCTGAAGACTTTGAAAGTTTGTATGCAGCAAGGTGATCTTCGTCTTTGATAGTGGACAATGGAATTACAGGATCTTCAAATATTCTATGGATAAAATTATTCCGAATCTGCGAAATACATATTGAACTTAGTTAAGCGAAAGCCAAAACACCGACATCTTACTAAAAATTCACTTGAAGCCACAAACCTCTGCAAGCTTCAGCTCTTCACTTTGCTTCAATGAACAAGCACTTGTTAATGCCTGAATCAAGTCTCTACAGCGCCCCTGCTTTGAAACATTGACGGTGACTGTGGAAGGTAATGCAGTTTTATCACAAGAAAAAACTGTGACTGTTATTGCTCGTGTTGTGTTGAACTGAAGCGGCAAAGACAGGTACATGAAGGGATCAAATGTTACGGAAACCTTGTTGCAGATTGGACATACCAATGTTGACTTATATTGTCCCTGTGAGATGAGACACGGAGAAGGAAGAATGAGATTCCCTCATTACTAAAATTTTTAACCAAACAAATATAACAATATACCCTGGGTCTGAATCAGAAGCTGAATATCAGTTTTAAAAACAGAATGAATGCCTAATAGAAAAGCTGATATATGATGGACAATATTCGCACACAACCCAAATTAGCATAAAGTCTCAAGACTAAATTTAATCATCACAGAGACAAGTGATGTACCCTTCCCAAATACTTCATTTCTATGAAAAGTTGCAAAGTATTTTAACTAGGCCAATCAAACTCTTTTGATATAAGTTACTTTCTACAGGGCAACTAGAAAGAAGAAGGATCTGAGATTTCAGTTCCTCTTGTCTATTAGTTGAGTGACCATACAGCAGATTTTTTAGACGTTATAGAGTCTAACCAAACACAATCCTAATCCACAATAGTAATATCAGTTTTAATCCCCAATACTATAGAGATAAGTTGATACAAAAAAAAAAGCATTGGATTTTCTAAAAGATGTACATCTTACCTGACAAACATCAACGATTATTGAGTCATTACGAGCAATATGATTAGCCCAAAACTCATCAGCAACTTCTTCATCAGGGCGCCCATCTGCGTCACGAGAATTTATATATGGTTTATGCTTCACACGATTTAGATCTTCGTGAAGACCATCCAGCAGAAACGCTAAAAGCTCCTGCAATATAAGAACCCGTAACTCCTTGAGTTACATTGCAAAGACAGTTTAAGTAAAATTTCCGGCTAGTGTGACAAACCTGTGAATCATGTTGATTATATCCACTGAATTGAGGAGCAAAGCGAGCAAGTTTAGCTTTGAATGGACGGGGAGCAATTGGTGTGCGCCCAGGCGCCCATAACTTCCTGAGTAAGTCACCAAAAGCAAGAGCTAATTCTCCCTGCACATAATGATTTAAATACAGTAAAGTACTGATCTGGAATCAACAACTCGTAATTTCAGAGAGACAATGCTAGTGATCTACACGAGATAATGTCACTGATTACCTCCCAAGGAAACAATACCCTAATCAACTCGTGATGAGATATATTCTAGTGATATAACCTACAACTTCTGGTGATATAAGATATCTTATATATCCCAAAGTTTATTCCACATATATATCGAAGATTAAGCCTATCAAGAATGCTTAGGACTAGCACACACCCAAGCATGCAGTACTGCAAAAGACTTTATGTGCAACAGGGAAACACAAGTGAACGAATGATATCTAGGCATACCTATGCACTTAAACCTACCACACCCACTTATGTATGCATCAGATTTATGAGTAGCAAGGAACTTCAAGAGGAACTTACAACCATGCCAAGAGGATTTTGCCAATTTATTTCTTGATGATAATCTTCTTGAAAGTAGCTAGCAAACTCAGGTGTATGAACCAGACACTGTATTGCACTGTTCATGAAACAAGTATTCCCAAGATTTAGCAGCCCTGTCAAGCCAGCTGTGGATCCCCTTGTGGTGACACCAGGGCTACTGTATGTGCTATCAAAAGATTGTGAAACTTCAACACTACCACTTCTGAATGCATTCCTGCTTGAAGAGAAACCTCCTGCAGCTGACAAGCTCGATTTAGAAGGCTCAATGAGAATAGAAGAAGAGTCGTCATCCACCAATCCGTTCTCTTGAACAGATTGGATGAGAGCACTTGATGATGTACCATTAATGTCAAGCATCTCCACCAAAATCTGTTTTTAAACGACAGATACAAAAAACAGAGGGAAAAATAGCGTCAGTAAGAATACGAAAAAGATAAAAATCAGAGAGCATATAAAACCTTATGCTTAGGCTAACTAAACAATGGGACTGAAACATAAACGTTTACTTTCAATTGTTTCCCACTTTTTGCAAAAGCCAAAAGCTAATAGCAAGTTAAGAGCTCTAGCTAACCTAATATTGAAGAAACAGAACTAGAATGCCTTATCCATTCCGTTCTCAAAGCAATTGGCCAAAAAGATATACAACAAACTTGACATACCAAGAAACAATGTCAGAAAACTATGACAGAAGTTCAAGTAGCATATTACTAGTGCCCAGCTTATTTTAAAGCAAAAAATAAAACTGAACTCACATCCTGATCCATTTGTAGATTAGCATCGTCCAGGGTCTTATCTAAGTCATTCATCAAAGAATATTTTTGGTGGCCGTAGTAATCCCAAATGCGTACCTACATGATGAAAATGCTCATGTAAGAAAAAGAATAGAATATTTAAACTATAGCTGAAATGGGATTTTTAATAACATAGGGATATCAGGTATTTACATGCTCTGAGTTGAGGTCAAAAATTTCACAGGCCCTTCGATGGAGTTCTCTGATAGTTTCCTGCACAATAAAGTTTGATAGTACAATGGGATAGCAGAGTAAATGAGTTCAAATTTTAAAGTAATGAACTAAGTAAAAAAAAAAAACTGAAAAGAGGATTAACCTTTTTGCTTATTCTTATGGAACTGTGGTCACTTTTTTGCATCAGAAGAAGCTGAAGACGTAAAGGGTAAACCTCCACAGCCAACTCTGTTTGTGAGAGACCTGAGCTAATGACTCTCCTTGCCAGAATTGGACCACCCCCGTACCTTATAAAACAGAAAAAATAATCCATATCAGCACTTAAAGTGAAAAAAGCCATAATCTAGTGATGTCGTAAATAAGAAACCCAAGGGAATGCGTTACAGGTTTCATATTAAGCATTACAAAATAAGTATGAGAGAGAATTAAGTAACTATATAATACCAAACGCATACAAAATGAGCTTGGTAGAGCTACACATCCGTCTTCAATTTGGCATTATCCATTTAAGATAAACATGACCCAACATACCAAAGATAACAACGAAAAATCAAAGGCACTTGAATAGACATAAAAATAAGTATAGCCACACAAAATGAAGAGATGTACAGTTTCATATATGTTCCATTCTTCTACCCTTAAACTCACCATGAACGCAATTGGTTCCAAACTTCTTGAGGGAGCAAAACATAGTCGCGGCCTTCCTGAAGTGTTTCAATGATCTCACTGGTATTACTCGGGTCCTCCAGTGAAGAATCATAGATCAAATCAGAGTTATCAATCCTAGAAGGCTTCTTTAGAGTGCTTGAGCCAGCAGAGTCGCAATGCTCTGACAGTGAAGACCCATCATTTGTGTTGCATGGTTGGTCTTGATTCACATACTCAATCCATTCTTGCCACCATCTAGACAGAAAGAGATGGCACTCAGCAAAAGTACCATAAGTGAAAATCAATCCCCTCTAACTTAATTAAAATGGCTCCATTCTCATATAAACATGAGTCAATAGTAGTAGTAAGTATCAGATCTAAAACCCATTGCTTTATCTAAACACAAATCACAGTTCTATGGAAAATGTTCTGAAATGCTCAAACAGCTCTCAGGAGCTGATAAAGATAACCCAATCCCTAACCCTAACGACATCCCTAACCAAGGCAAGCAAAGTCAAAATGGCGAAGAAATAGATGTAATTCTTGGGAATTTGATTAACTCATAAACAACAAAGCTACATAAGTGAGCATAGCGAGCGAATTCAAGCATTATATACCTCTGAGTGATGAGATAAAATGTATCTCCTTCTTTGCTGTTAGCCTCAGCAGCAATAGCAATGTCTCTTATGAAAACTCGCTCATCCTCGGGAGATAGATCCGTGCTGCTACCGCTACTTCCCATCGATACCTCCGCCATGGCTGGCAAATTAGGAGGATTTCTATTCAGCAAAATCAGCTTTCGCGAATTCTGGCTATGCGGGGATGAATCTAGCTGATACAACGCCGGTGATAATCAGCCGAAAAACCGTGCTTCGCCGTACGCCTCCGGCGAGAGCAAAGTGGTAGATATGATAAACCCTAACGGCTTTTTTTTAAGGGAGAAAGTAGAGAGCCGCTAACAAAAAAAACTCGAACCTTCTTTCTCTCAAACAGAGATCCTCGCTGGCTTGGCTCCTAGATTAGTATTTCGAAAAAATGTTTCAC
>VBRH01000181.1:130168-153958 GCA_014578085.1 Cardamine resedifolia | reverse complement strand
AGATTGTGAGCAAAAGTGCACCAATCAATACAAGAGAGTGGAACAAAGGAAATCGTTTGCCGATCAAAGAAGCCATTCGAATGCAGAAAGTGAGAGCAGGACATCCAATCATAGATGTGGTCAGAAGGAGAGAAGATGCATCTGGACCAAACACTAGTCTCCCTCCGCAATAAAATTTCTGAAACATAAAACAAGAAACATGACAAGTCAAGACAAAAATTGAGCATTTTATTTTGCATATCTCAATAACAAACATATATATAATGTTCTTATTGTTTGTCAAATTCCAAACCTATATAAAAGTTTCATTAGCGCGTGAAAGAAAAGTCTTACATTATTGCCGGGCCAGAGTTGGTAGATCCTCTTGGGTTCAGGATCATGAGAAAACATTATGTTATCTTCGGAAGGAGCACTATGAACATGGCAGCTTTTCTTCCTCCCCATCACTCGAGCCTCAGACTCAACGACCAAACGACCAAAACGTTATTTCCATTTTTCTGCTTCGCCTGTCGTCGTTGACGCGGCCAGCGAACGAAACCGGAGATTTCAAATCGCCGCCGCCGGGATTTTGGCTGCTCCTCCTATTCGTAAACTCTCGCCCTCTCTCTCCTCCTTGTTTCTAATTAAGGTTTGTTTGAAAGAATTGTAATTCTCTCTCTTCCTCTTACAGCTTTTTCCTCTGCCATTGGAAGTTCGTCAACAGCAACATCCATTCCTCTGGAACATCCTTAACATAGCAATCTCTCCATCACAACAATTTTCTAACTTTTTCTCCTATATTTTCGCAACCTTCCAAAAACCCTAATCTCCCATTACTTCTCCCGCACGCGCCATTTCTGTTTCAACAATTAACAACCCAAACTTCTCTGCGTGCGCCACGTGTCTTTTATCAGATTCTTCGTTACTAAAGAGTAAAGACTCTTGAGGTTAAATGGTTTTTTTTTTACTTTGTAATACATATGAACGCATAATGGAGCCCACCAGCAATGCTCAGCATTTTTTTTCGCCCTAGGGCAAAACAAAAAATTTGGACCTTCAAATTTATTTATTAAGTTTTTTTACTAAATATTTTTTTTATAAAAATTTATGAATAATATTTTTGTAGATTTTGTAATGAAAAAAATAATATATATATATATACAATTTTTTTTTTGCCCCTCTTCAATCAAACCTTTTAAAAAATATATTTTAATTTTTTTTACATATAAAACATATATATATATATATGGAATTCTTTGTGGAAAGACACAAGATTGGACCTCAGACTCTCGTCTCTTTCGTCCCTCATTGAGCCGGCACTGCCCACTAGGTCAAAATAGATATAAACCATCAATCATTCTGTAGGGAAAAAACAAAATGCATATTTTACTATCTATAAAAGAATTAATACCACTTTACCATTGTTTTTTTTTTTATAAAGACCAGTTTACTATTGTTCAAACATAATTAGGTAAAAAATCATTATGTGCTTCCTTTTTGTCAACATGTGTTTTTCTTTTGACTCTAATAAATCTATAATTTAAATAGATTGAAAGATTATGTTATTTTGAATTTTGACCAAAAAAATACCATTTTAGATATGTTTGTGTTACTATATATAATGAGTCTAAACAAAAGAAAACATATTACAAAGTTAAAAGAATATCAAAGAAATGGCTATCAGTATTAAAATTATAGTCACATTTGTTTTTTGTTTTTTTTGACGGCAATTATAGTCACATTTGTTTCATTGCCTTTTTTATCATATCTTCTGCTCACTGTCATACGAAAACAACTAGTGTTCAAATAAACTGAAAGTCGGTCCAATACGTTTTGATGTGTTGTATCATGTATGCTGTCCATTTAGTAAATGCTATGTTATATTTTAATTTCATTATCTAACACAAATTTTCATGTTGAATTGACAATCTTTTAAAATGGAAAATATTTTTTAAAATAAACAGTTTTATTTAAGTAACGAAAACTATGTATTTACGTACAATATATTTATATATACATATATGTATCTATACAAATACATATACACATATACGCACCTGAAGTAGGTGTTTATTTTGACAAAAATTTAGGAGGTTAATTATAATATCGGGAAAATAGTTTGCTTGCAAGAAGATAACATATTTTGAGAAAGGTTTTTAGCCCAAAAAAAAAGGTCCAACGAAAAAACTCATTTATCTCAGAAAATAAAAGTAAAAGTCGAAAATATCCTTATGGTTTTATCCAGAAACCAAAAAGAACCCCTCAACAGTATTTTTTGTGAAGTGGGAATATCAAATTCTTTTTCAAGTTACAACCACTAGAATTTGTAAATTAATTTCAAAATTTTAGCTAAATATGGGAAAACAAATTACATACTCAACTATGTAAAAAAAAAAAAATCCTACCTCACCAATATTTGAGTCTAATTAGGTAAAAAATCTATTTGTATATTTATAGTCAATATGTGTTTAAATTGAAAGATTATGTTCCTTTTTAAAACTTTGACCAGAAAAAATACATTTTTTGTGTATTTGTGTCACTATATATATATAATCAGCCTAAACAAAGAATAAAAAACAAAAAAGTTAAGAGATTCTTATAAATATGGCTATCACCAAAATAAATTTTGTTGCATTTGTTTTCACTGCCCTCTTCATCATATCTTTTGTTCATTGTCGTACTACAACTGCTAGTATTCCAGGTATATTGGTTTATTATTATACCTTCACTTATACTTATGAATCATATCTATATATTTTTTTTAATGGATGTACATATGGGATTAATAAATTTTATTAATAAATAGGTCATGGAATAAAGCAGCAGGATCGTCAATGCTTCCATGGAACACGTTTATGTCTTAATGGAATAGGCCAATGCTTTACTTTTTGTCAAGATCATGGTTATGCATTTGCAGTATGTATTCCTGAAGCATGTTGTTGTCAGACTTATTAGTTACCGTATAAATCTAAAATAAAATAATTAATATCCACATTTTCATGTGTTTTGATTACATATACATAAAATCCAGAGTGAAATAGATAAACTTTAGCAATTCAAATTTAGTTTGATTAAATTTTAGCAATTGATTTTTAAATACATTTTTATTATGTAACATAAACTATTTATTACATATATTTATATAATACGCATATATACACATACACACCTAACTTTTGATCAGAGAAGTATCAATGTTGATAGAATTGATATGACCTACATGTTAATATATAACCTGTACACCTCTTAATAGTTAATTAACAGACGGTTATGCATATACTACTTCATAGGTTAACAATAGTCGAATATCATAAGACTAGATAGAAAGACAATATATATATATATATAGTTAATTGATTTGAGAAAAATATACGACATCTATACTAAACTTTTCACTAATACATATTATTGGGCCTCGGCCCGGCTCAAGATTATTGATTTTAGCAAGTAAATAAGAAAATAGTAAATAATTTAATTGGGGTGTTTTCGTCTTGGAGGAAGCGGCCATTGAAGCGCCACGATCTTTCTCTAAAAAGATCACAGAGCGATTCTTCACAATTCCAATTTCATTATCAATGTTACCAACACGAGCTCAGATTCACATACACCAATATTTCTGTATGCATAGCTATACTCACAAGCAATCGCGGATCTCAATTTTAGGTGTTTGCAGTTTTCCGATTTAAGTTTGATCGGTTGAAAAATTCCGATGGTGGATCATTACCAGGTCCTAGGCGTTACGAGAAACGCGACGAAGCAAGAGGTTAAAGATGCGTTTCGTAGATTGGCGATTAAGTATCATCCGGATAAGCACGCACAGTCTCCGGAGCATGTTCGTCGAAACGCCACCGTGCGGTTTAAGCTTGTATCGGAGGCGTATGAAGTGTTGAACGACGATCGGAAACGCGCGTCTTATAACACTGTTAGCGATTCCGATTGCTTTCGCCGTACTGGCGGTTCGTATAGTAATCCGTACGGAAACCGTGGTGGTAGAGCGTATGGTTATGGTTATTCTGCGAGGAATCGTCAGGGCTCCAGTTTCAGCAACGGATTTGATTCGACGTTTCGTTACTTGACGACGCGAGCGTTTCTACTGAATCTCGCATTAGCTGGGTATGTGACTACTTGTTGCTTCGTCTTTTGTTAGATTCGTATCCGATTTTTTGCTGTAATTGGTGAATTATGTGTGAGTGTGAGATTTATGATTATCTAGAGAGTGTTCATGGTTATTTTGCTAGATGATCCCACTAGAGCAATCGTCTTCCCCGTTATGGTCTGCTGATTTTGAGCTTATAGCCAAGGTTTTTTTTTTGATAAATATAGCCAAGGGTTTTAGAGCTATATATGATTCTTTTTCTATTTGTCAGCTCTTGATGCAACACTATGCGATAAGAGTTCATTGAAGATCTGGTTACGGAGTGGGGATCCATTTGAATTTGTATAGGTGTGATGATAACACGTTTTTTGGTGCACGTTTATCTCAAATCCTTAAGTTTATTTCTTCCTCATCTTCATATAAAATTGAAGAAGTTGGTTTGCTGTTGATTGGAGATTCATCTCTTGTGGATAAGTTTTTGACAATCTTGAGTTTTCATAACTAATTATCAGGCTGCTTCTTAGATGTATTGGCTTTTATCTGCTCAATGTTGTATCCTTACTCATGTAATTTCTTATCTTTTGTTTCCAGTAGTTTGTATTTCGCGTTTGCTGCGATTGATTCAAGCGGAGAAACACTATGGAAAATGCGTAATTCAGGGGTGAGTACCATATTATCCATTGATAATCACCTTATGCTATTGACTGTTTTCATGATCTTGCTTTTATCTTGTGATTTACTTGTATTATTGTTAATGCAAAAAGTCAACTGGGTTTTTCCTGTTGTTGGATGCACCCTATTGCATGAATTCCTGAATTCATCAGAGTTAAGCTCTTTTGTAAAATGAAATGTGTGTTGATGATCATCTCTGGCACTCTGCACATCTAGTCTTGTTACCTTAGGTGTAACTAGAACGAAATCCAAGAATTGTAGCAACTAATGGTGTCAAAAAACTAGTTCTATTTTCCTACATATGCACACTAGATAGCTTTAGAAGCGTGAAAAAAAAGAGAATTTGTTCGAACTATTTGACTACTGTATAAGCTTCGTGTTGCAGGGTAGTTTACTGACAATTAATAGTAACCTATATGATATTTGAAGCATATGTAACCGTTTATGAAAACTTGTTCTGTCTTAGGGGGTAGGGTTTGCAAGAAATTATAGATGCAAAATGTAAATCACATCACTAGGATAGAGAAAATACATCTTGTTAGAAAACCTCACATGTGCAATAGTCTAGAACCGTGGAATAAATTGAGCATAGTTATTAGTTTATTACTGAGAATAATAATGGTTGGTTAAAAATTTCCATTAATGGGAAAAACTGCATCTTTCTTTGTTTACATGCTAAACGATCTTGCCTGTTCCTGATTGTGTATTTGTTTGTTATCCTTCATTTGTATTTACACCACAGCTAATAATTGACAACACTTTTTGCATATATTTACAGAAATCATTCGAAGAAGCAATGGAATCAATCGAGAAAACAAAGGCACATAAGGATGAAGGGTGAAAGGTACTACTAAGACTTTGACTTTGACTTTTAGTGGGTTTATGCCTTGTGGGGTCTGTTGCGCTTGTGATTCACTTTGAAATTGAAGCCGGCGACTTTTCTGGATTTCACTTTCTTATTAAAGCGGTAGATGCGCAATTATCTGAAGTGCAAAGTAATCAGAAACAGCAAATACTAATATATATCTAATCTACTCGTGTGCATTATAAATGTATAGATGAACCTTGAGAAGCTGAAACCATACTTTTTTATTATTTTCTCACTTGGGCGGGCCTAACTGGAAGATAAACTCATTATGTAGTAGTTGAAAGTTTTACTTTTTTATCTCCTTGTAACAAATATATATACATCTCGTCAAATATTAGTCGTTTATGAGAAGTCCTACTTACAGGCGATTGTATTTGAGTCCATAGTGGAGGAAGATGATGCTAATAAACCAAAAATAAAATTGGCTTTGTGTCAGTCATGGAGACATTATTGTATTAGTAGTGGTCGTAACGTATTTTATTGTCTTATAATATAAGATGCTGACAAGATATTTACCCTGCTCCGTTGAAATATTTTATGATTTAATTTTTTCCAACGGTGAGAAGACTCGTACACTGTTTATAACTCTTTACGATGCGCATAATGAACTTTAGCATAAGATTTCTATACCAACCAACACTAGCTTAAAATCTGGTTTGATCTCATTCAACTCACACTATGGCTTATCTAAAGATCTAACTAGATAAATGCAGGAATAAAGAGTTTTAAAGTCAGTAGACGAAGACACTGGTTCCATTACATCGATGAACAAAAACTATGAACAAGACCATTCATAAAGGGATGCAAAGAAAACACATCTAAAAAGTTAAAAGGATTACGTATAAAACCTAAAACAGATCACATAACTGTCCACGACTCAAGCGTCGGGAATGTTGGGTAAGTATCATAACCTACCGCTGAGCCAGCCGCGTCCACCGTTGCATTGGGCTTAGCCGAGGGCAATCCTACGCCGCCGTTACCAGAGAAGGCATTTCCCACTGCCAGATTCTCCTGGTGATGATTAGACAAAAATGCCGATGTATCGAGCATTGGAACCGCCGTGGATCGATCCGTTGGACCACACGGCAGTTTGTTGACGAGGCTATGTGGTTCCGGCTTGACGATTGGAGCAAAAATCCCGAAGGAAGAATCATCGATATACTTGGCTCCGGTCACTTGCTGAACCATCTGGCGAAAATTCGACGGATCCGCCGTTATGAAAGTTGTCTGAGATTTTTTGGAAGCGCGAGAACGGCGCTTAGTGGCTTTACCTTGGGTAAGAAGACAGTTACGCTTCCGTTTAGGTCCACCGCCGACGATTTCTGGATCGGAACCACCGGAGACGTTAGAGGAGAGTGTGTAAGTTGAGGAAGGGTGAGAGACAGCTGCGGAATCAAAGAAAGCAGAAGGAGAGGGAAGTGGTGTGGCTGCTGTGACGGTGGTGTGAAGAGCTCTGGCGAGCAAATCGGCGTCGTGAGAGAAGGTATCAGGAAGCAACCATGAATCAACGTTGAAACCTTGCCGATACAACCAAGGATCGACTCTTGCTGATTCCTCGGAAGACATCATAATCGAATGAGAAGGAGAAGAAGAGAAGATAATAAATAAAATGGGACCGAGGAAAGCTTATAAATAAGGACGGCGTCAAGTAAGAGAAGCGATGAAACCGCGTTGAGCGGAATTAGATTAGGGACACGTGTCATGTCACCGCGCGTACTCGTACGGTATTCAGCGAGTGCCGAGTGAGATTATTAATTACAAAACAGGTCGGAATAATTTTTACAACTATGATGACATCTAAAGCTTATTATTATATACTTAAACGGACTCGATAAACTGAATTATTGTGGAATCTGTAACTAGCGAATAAAAGGTTAACTAAGATGAACAAAAAGACCGATTCAATCATTTTTTTAATACATAGATAAATTATAAATACAATTTGTATTAGTGATTAAATTATCTTTGATGTTAGAAAATTGGTTTGGATAGGAATTTTCATGGATTTTCAAAATTTTGTTTATATCCTTGGACCCATCCAATACGAATATCTCTAACTTTAAAATATATCCAATCTATATATCCATCCATGATCCATCACAACGCGGTGAGACATGCAAATAAAGGCAAAACAAAATAAATAAAGAAGTAAGGTCAAATTCCAACGGCTGATTTCTAATTAAGTGCTTGTTGCTCTGTGGGACCAAAGACTCGAGAAATAGAATCCGTCGTTCTCAGCTTCGGTCTTTCTTTTGATACCCTCCATTTATGTTAGTGAACATTTTTTATTTTATTTTTGGTTAAAAGAAGAAGAATAAGTAACCTGGTTAATCTAAGTTATATATGGTCTTTAGAATGCAGATACGTTTGAGTGATATTTTCCACCCAAACAAACGTTATTTTATTGATAAATATGATTCGTTGTTTAAAAGGAACTGGCTTATGGGGAGGGAGAAAAACAAATGTCAGAATTGATTATGATTTTTATTGTTTTAAAGACAAAAAAACTGCATCTAGTCATATGTGGAAATTATGTTTTCAGCTATTCTTTCATAATATTTATTTATCTATTGCAACATAAAACGTAAATTAAATTTTTTATATATTCATTTGCCTTAGTTTTTTGGATTCTAAAGGATATTTGTTTCTTTTTTGGACAGCATACAAATGAATATTGATTAAAAATAATTACTTAAAACGTATATGCAAACGTAAACAAATTTTGAGGTCTCTATAGCATTTTCTTTTCTTTTTTTTTTCTTCAGTGAATATAACAGTTTAATTTATTTTAGTTCATACGACTTTGAAAATATATGAAAGTACGTACTACTTGTAATTGTGCGACCCGTGATTACCTTCTTTTTTGTTTTTGGCGTCGCGATCGTGATTGATTATCATACTCACCAGATTTTATATAAACCAGAGTGAATATACTTCATTCAACTTGAAAATAAAAGAAATTGACTATTAGATAGTTGCCATTTCCAAATTTAAGGTAATGGTCAATGGATCTGTAGTTTAATTGATAAGTAAAACTATATAGACTCCTGATCCAAGTAAAAAAAAGAGAGAGGTAAAACTACATAGCCTGTAATTTCCACGAAATAGTTTTCTATTACCATGATTTGGTTTTATCTGTCAGAGTTTACGACATTTTAATTATGATGCAATAGCAAAACAAGTCTTCTATTGTTTAACCACGCTTAAGAAGCACATCAGACCTATACCTTTTTTTCAAACTTATACCCTGGCCTTTTCCAGTCATGAGACATCTAATTGAATAGAACACCACCAACCTAAAAAAGTAATTCCTGTTTGTAAATAATTAAATATGTATATAGATGCATCTTTTATTTAAGTTCACCAATCATAATATAACATCAAAAAAAAAAATTCACACATATATACCACTCACTCAGCACACAAGATCTAAGATAGTCAACTATTGACTAAAACCGCTAATTAGATAGATTACAGATTGGTAGATTCCTCCTACTTGTACGAGTCGTCGTCGTCGTTTACAAAATGAAGAAAAAAAACCAATACTACCATTATCCTATTTCATTTATTTCCGACACCTACTTTAACCAATAACCAATACTTCTATTGTATTATAGCGTTCCGTGATATAAACTCGGTCCCATTATACATTTAGGAGACGAGTCTCATGAGCTTAGGCAAATGTTAATATTTTGTTGGAAATTTCTATAATTTATGTATTCTATAAGACTCAGATTAGTCAAAAGAAAAAGCAAGAAACGAAAACATAAAAGAAAAACGTCGTCTTCTTATAGAAGACAAAGTCAATAGACGGTAGCGGTGACGTCAGTATTTTATAGGATGTAATCATGATGGTATGATGACGAGAAGGAAGCATGTGATGAAGTGATCGCGTGTGTTTCTGTCCTTCTTTTCACCGAAAGATTTCTCATTATTTTATTCCCAATAATACACTCACTGACACTCCTGTCTTGTCTCCCATGTTTCCTTAGTTTCTTCCAACGCGCTCGGCTTCAGCTGCCTTCGTTTTATCATTATTCATAAAAGATAGATAGATAGATACCTTCATTCACCATTTACATATAGTAGTAAAGATCACAACTTGAGTTTTGTTTAGCAATCTATTATTTCACACGATAAATAGTCTTATAAATAATCACCAGTTGATAATCCTATTTAAGCTTAGACTTGGATTATTGTGTTCAACAATCACATGCCATCAACTAACCGTTAGCCTCTAAATTTTAATGATTTTATATAAAAAAAGAATTGCATGAAAGATTGATGATTTAAAAAATTTTATCAAAAAAAAAAAGAAAAGAAAAGATTGATGATTTCCATTAGAACCCATAGACCATAGTTCCTTTTAAAAGTAAACAAAATTCTTGAGCCATTGATGCAAAGCTTTGCTTTCATTTGCTTTGGTTTATGTTCTCTATGGGCCTGGGCCTTGATGTATGGGCCTAATTGGTTACCGCGAAAATTAAGCTAGGGCTCGGATTCTCTCTGCGACTCGCAATTCATCGTACCGGTTTGATGAATTTGATCGGTAATCGGAAATTGAATTACTTGGAAGCTCAGTCTCAGGCGGAAATCGAAATCTGTTTCTAAAGGATTCGGAGGTTGACGTTGAGCTGAATAATGGAAGACGAGCTGCAACATCAGAATGGTTCTTCTGTAAATAACCAGCCATCTAATTATGCTTATGGAAGTTCGCTTGCCTATAATCAATCTGAAGACATTGAATCTGCCGCAAGCAATGCTCTTCTCCGAGAACAAGTACACATTTTTCTTGTTTTCTTCGACTAAATTTCAAGTTATGATTCCAGGACTTTGGTAAGGGTTAATTAACCATGTTGATTTGATGTTTGTGAATTTTCCAGGAAATTGAAACTCAGAAGATCATTCAAGGTCAAAGGTTCTGTCTTTCTCTTGGTTTGTCTTTGTATCCATCTTTTATATTTAATAACATCTTGCTGCTATTATTCTTTGGACATTGAGCATTTTGTGTCTTTAGGTTGTTTGTTTTACAAATTGTGTTTAGTTGGAAACATTTTCCTATTTCAGAGAAGCTGGGACTTCAGTATCTGGAGACTCTGAACATAACTCTGATATTCTTCGGGATCGTGCTGACCCCAATGCTCTAAAGGTTTTGATTCACTATTATTTTCATCCTCACGCCGCTAATGGATTAATAAATCTGTAGCTTGTGCTTTAGTTTACACAAAGTGAATGACAAACATTAAGTTGTCAATGGAGTAGAACCTAAGTTTTATACATATTCGTGTCTACACAGGAACATTTGCTACAGTTCACTGCACATCATCGGGCAGAAACCGCAGCTAAGCGTGGTGGGAGTGTGAGTACTTGTGGAGAAGGTTTGTTATAGCTCACGAGCTCAAACTTTTTCGGAAACTTTATTAAACAAGTCCATTTACTGACTTTGTTCCACGCCAGGTAATGTGGATGTTGGAAATGGTTATGGTATACCTGGTGGAGTTGCTTATGCTGGCCAGTCCAAGCTCAGTGGGAAGCCTGAACCTACAGATGCTTCAAACAATTTGCCTGAATATCTCAAACAAAAATTAAAGGCCAGGGGAATTCTCAGAAATGGTACAGGGGCTGTTACATCCAACACGCAACATGTAATTATCCATCTCTCACTGTATTCCTTGGTGACTTTATGTCTGCTATGACTTGATCAGGTTCAACCCCTTTGTATCAATTTATGTTATTATTGTTCTCAACCTTTTGATGTTTTTTTTTTGCTTGTGGTTCTTCTCCTTACCAGACATCAGCAGTTAGTTGGAATGGACAGCCAAGTTTACCTTTTCCGACAAATGCAAGCACCTTACCATTAGGATGGGTATGAATGAGATACAGTTAACGTCTTTTCTTCTTTGGTTTTGTGATTCTCCAGATGCCTGTGATAATGTGGCCATACACAAATAGTCTTTAGGTCCTAATGCTTAAGGATGACTTCTTATACTGACTTTTTGTTTATTAGTTGTTAAGCCACTTAAACTTGTTCCTGTTACATTCAGATAGATGCGAAAGATCCTGCTAGTGGTGTTACATATTACTATAACCAGCATACCGGAACATGCCAGTGGGAAAGGCCTGTTGAGCTATCTTCCACCACTTCAAGCGCACCACCTTTGCCTCCTAAAGAAGAGTGGATTGAAACACTTGATGAGACATCGGGTAAGCTATTCACACATTTAGTCATCATTTTGAGTAGCTCTTTTGCTACAATATGCATATCGGCGATTAAAAAAGTTTCATATATTTCTCCTTTTTTTTGGTTGTGGTATTATGCTGTTAGCAAAATGAATTTTATAACTTATGATCTTTTTTCACCGTGGAAGGAAACCTACATCATCACATTTTAGGAAATATGATTGAGGAAATCTTAGTGTTTTCTGCTGGAAGTTTGTGCTCTCTTATTCACTAGGTGTCTTCTGCTTTCTGTTGTTCTGTACATGCAATGCGTGCTAAATCTTTGAATCTGTTTTGGTTGCATCCCTGAGCTCTGAACCTTTTGAGTCCTAATGCACAGGCCATAAGTATTACTACAATACAAGGACACATGTGTCACAGTGGGAACCTCCAGGTTCTTTACAGAATCCCGCTTCCACAAACTCTAACAACGCTGTCACCCAAAATACCACTAATGGAAAGGGGGAGCATCCTCCATCTCAGCTGCCAAGATGCAGCGGATGTGGGGGCTGGGGAGTGGGCCTTATCCAGAGCTGGGGTTATTGTGCCCATTGTACCAGGTAGGAACCCTTCCATTTTCTTGCTATACTTTTTTTGAATTAGATTACTGCATAGAGACTGCTTTGATTGATGAATTTCAAAAATGTGTATCACTCTACCATGACTCGCTTTTCGTTCCTGGCTGAGTTTTGTGTTACTAGAAAGCATCTCTAATAGCGTACATCAAGACCTTAAACAAACTTTGTTCACTTGCATATTTTGAGGCTTATGTCTCTCTGCCTTTGGTTTAAGGGAGACTCATATAATCTTATTATATGGAACGCAGAGTTTTCAATCTCCCAGAACAGCAGTACTTGCCAGCAAGTTTGAAGTACTTCACAAATACAGGAGATTCTGGCCAAAAGGATCCAAATCAGAGGTATGCATCTCTCAGAATTTTATCACCAGAAAAAATATCCGTCGTCTATGCCCGTCATCTTTCTAGAATACTGAGTGTTACATAAGAGAGCTAGTGTTAGACTCTCATCCTCTTCTAAATATATGTTACCAAATACGTAGACAACTCAATTTTCTCTCAGCCCTTCTTTTTGGAAGGACAAAATCTCTGTTAAAAGAATGTACCAATTATCAACATGAAAATTAAATGTAGTAGGGAACCTGCCATGTACTAGGCTTACATTTTACTTACTCTTGTAGTATACTCACTTACACATAATGGAAAAATGGCAATGATTGAAACAGGTCCAGTTCAAAACCTCCCATGAAAAAGGTAGTAGGCAAAAAACGTGCTCATGCCGAGGATGATGAGTTGGACCCAATGGACCCAAGCTCTTACTCAGATGCTCCACGGGGTGGCTGGTAATGTCCATACCACCCATTTTAACCACTTCATGAATGGGCATGAGCTATATGAATTTAGGAGTATTACAGAACAAATTTTCAAACCAAGCTTCTTATGCTCCTAGGAATCATAACAACTTGTTGACCTGATTGCTTCTCATCTTGTAGGGTTGTTGGACTGAAAGGAGTGCAACCACGAGCGGCTGATACAACTGCCACAGTAATGCCACTTGCCTTTTGAGACTCTGTTCCCTTTTTAAGTCTCATGATAACGAAATCAAGTTCCTAACTTAATGAGATGAATGTGTGTTTCAGGGGCCTCTGTTTCAACAGCGACCGTATCCATCACCTGGAGCTGTTCTGAGGAGAAACGCTGAGGTGGCATCATCACAGAAGAAGAAACCAGGCTCTCATTTCACGGAGATCACAAAGAGAGGCGATGGAAGTGATGGTCTTGGGGATGCCGATTGAGAGCTTCACTCGTCTTCTTCGGTTTTGTCTGTTGCTTTCTCCTTATATGATGTTGAAGATAGTAGCTTGTGTTTGCTGGTTAGTGAACACGAACCATAGTTAGTGTGAATTTTAGCACCCCGCTCAGTGGTATGTATACATATAATCAGTATCAATAATTTCAGGATCTTTTATCATCAGCAACCTCCAAAACCAGGCTTTGTGCAATCCATGTTTATAGTTTTTGTATTTGGCTCAATAGATATTATATTAATGAGGTGATAAGACTCATTTTTAGTTTGACTAGAATCAAACGATACGATGTTGTGACTTGTGAGTAAAGAAGCCATTCAATCATGTGGACCCAATTCATTGTCCTTTTTTCTAATTAAAATGGAGAAGAAATTATAGAGAACGTGAATGGTGAAAACGAGAAGTGTGCATCTTTTATTGCGGCTTAAAAACATACATAAAATTTGGACAACACATTTATTGCTTTGTTATAAGAAACACAAAATCTACTCCTCCCCTCTTTCACTCCTCTCAATTTGATTTTGTATAAATTTTGGGCCAAAACATCAATCTGGCTCGTTGACTCTGTAAGCTCCACCTCTCTGCTCCAATGGCGATGGCCGCACTAACAGCTTCTTCTTTTGCTATTAGTCTCCTCAAAAAGCCTTTCTTACCAAACCGCTCTTCTTTATTCTCCTCTAATTCACACTCTCTTCTTCTCCGATTCTCTGCTTCTGCTTCTGTTCATCTCCGTTATCCATCTACTGCCATACGCGTCGTTGCTCTCCAATCGGTGCGTTCTGCTTTCTTGTCTTTTCCTCTTAATTTGTTTTTGCTTTTTCTTTATTTGGTTTACAAGTTTGTATAATTTTGGCATAATTAGAATTCAAAGGACAGCTCAATATCTCAGGACTTAAACGAAACTCCAAGTATTGATGAAATTGAGGAAACTCAAGTATTCGCGTGTCCTGTTTGCTACCAACCACTTATGAGGAAAGGGCCTTCAGGTATTAACCTGTAAGTTCTTTACCTCTTCACAGATTGTTAAAATGATTCTAAAGTTTTGATTTTTGATTTCTCTCTAAAGCTTTTTTATGAATCTGCAGACAAGCTATCTACAGGTCTGGATTCAAGTGTGGACAATGCAACAAGACATACTCTAGCAAAGATGAATACTTGGATCTAACTGTCACTGCTGATTTGGATGATTATAATGAAGTCAAACCTATTACAACAGAGCTCTTTCGGTACAATTACATGATTTTATCCATCTGCACTAACCATCTCTGCTCTGTTAGCTAAGTCTTATGTGAGCTTATATTGTGTGTGTAGGAGTCCATTAGTATCATTTTTGTATGAAAGAGGTTGGCGACAAAACTTTAAGCGAAGTGGTTTTCCTGGTCCAGATGAAGAGGTACTTGTATAAACAAACATTTGGTCTTCTTATATTTGCTATTTCCTCATGGTCTAATACTTTTTAACAATCCAGTTTAGAATGGCTGAGGAATACTTCAAAGAAGCAGAAGGTGGAGTTCTTGTGGATGTTAGTTGCGGAAGCGGTTTGTTTTCGCGGAAATTTGCGCAGTCTGGCAAATACTCTGGCGTGATTGCTCTTGACTATTCTGAAAACATGCTTCGTCAGTGTAATGAATTCATCAAGAAGGATAGTACTTTCGATCGCTCAACTAATATAGCGGTTGTGAGAGCAGATGTTTCTCGCCTGCCTTTCCCTTCGGGTTCTGTTGATGCAGTTCATGCTGGTGCTGCCTTGCATTGTTGGCCTTCTCCTACAAATGCTGTAAGTTTTCAAATTTGATAGAGCTTCTCTTCATAAGTAGTTTGCAAATGATCACTTGCTAAGTTCTGTCTTTGTGTTGTTTTCAAGATTGCTGAGATCTGTCGTGTTCTAAGAAGCGGAGGTGTCTTTGTTGGGACGACCTTTCTCAGATACAGTCCTTCGACTCCTTGGCTTATTCGCCCTTTCCAATCGGTAATGAGAATTGTAATGATCAAAAGTGGCTATTCTATGCATAGATTTTGAAATATTTCATTTTTTTTGCAGAGGATTCTGCAGAACTACAACTACTTGATGCAGGATGAGATCAAGGATGTGTGCACATCATGCGGTCTCACAGATTACGAAGATTATGTTCAGGATTCTTTTATTATGTTCACTGCTCGCAAGCCATAGGGAGTTCTCTCTTAATGTAACTACTTTTATATACACAATACAACGAAGTTATAGTAATAATGAAGAGTGACAATTGTTGAACAAATTAGTAAAGACCAAGTGAGAAAAATCAGATTCTTAGAAGAAAACAGAGCAAGATATGGAGCTATGCACTCATTTCTAAGAGTCGAATTAGAATTCAAAACCATAAACATCTTCTGTTATTAAAAACTCATAATCCAAGAGTATTTTCATCAGCACAAAAAATTTAAAACTCGATCCAGTTAAAAAAGAAAGAAGAAATAAATCAATGAGATGAATCTTGCTGGTCTGATCAGATCAAAACTGTATCTCTCTTTGAGGCCCTTGTTGTTGCAGCTAAGCCTTAGACAGCTTCTGCCGTTTCATGCTTCTTCTCAGTATCTTTGTCTTTGCGACAGCGGAAGTGGAAAAACTGAAGCAGAATCTGAAACAAAGAGTTTACAAATGAATAATGTTAGAGCTCAGTGAAAAGAAAGGAATCAAAGATCATGAAGGTGATGATGAATAATGAGAGAGAAGATTATATACAAGAAAATCAAGCATGACACATCCTCCTGCATCAACAAGCCATGGTAGATTCGGAGCAATTTTTAACCATTCGACACTATGCACAAGTATGCTGCAACCAAAAAAAAAGGGAGTTATAAAGATTCCACCAGAGATTCTTAAGATACTTATGCACAAAGATTGTTGATCTTCACCTTGCAACATAAGTCATATTGCCAATTAATGCAAAGAAGAACATCAATGGATTCAATCCCTGCAATTACAGAAGAAGAGCATTAAATGGATTTTCATCAGATACATTACTTGAGTGTAGCCTTGCGCCGCGTTCATTCTACTTGCTTACCTCAACATGTCCTCTCCTCATCTGCAAGAAAATAATATCGAAAAGGAACTCTTGATTTAGCTAAAACTGTTATAAACGATAGATCAAAAGAATAAGTCCGTAATAGAAGATAAAAAATTCTTTTACATTGAGACATATTTGGGGAAGCCTTCCACCCATGTAAATGGCTGCCATTGCCCAACCCATCAACATTCCAACTTTGTTGCTTTCTCCACCACTATGTTCTCTTAAGTTTCCGCTAGTGACCTGAAAACAATTAAATTCACAATTTACATTCACATTAAGTTCAATTCACTGAAGACCGTAGACTCGAAATGCATAAACTATAATGTGCCACTTATGACTCATGAGTACCTGCAAAAGCTTTCTTGCTGCTTGAACAACATATACTCGATCTCTCTCTCCCAAATCCATAGTTCTCGATTCACTTAGCAAATTGGAAAGGTTGAATGTTCCAAGAAACAAGAACGTCAAGACCTATAAGAAAAATGATCGAATGTAAGTTCAATAATGAAAATGCTTAGAATTGGGAAATGAAAACCAGGCATTGTAAACAAGGCTAACCACGCATAGCATTGATTTGGTGGAAGGAGGCAATGAAGGAGGCGTGGCATCCTCAGGAAGCAAGGGCTCTTCAAGAGTTGGTTCACTGTGACCACGAGCCATTCTCTGAGCTAAGACAGATCCAGCTGGTGGTGTATGACTACTCGACAAAGATCTTGCCGACCTGACAAAATCAAAACGCAAAAAAAAAAAACTCACAACCTCTTAACAAATCTCATTCTTGAAAATATTGCTTTCATCATAATGCTAGAGAAGCAGGAGTACAAAATCTAAATGGCATCATTACGTGTAAAATAGTTCTCTTCCAGTAAAACTATTCCGGTGACTCCCAGGAATCATAGTGATAGGTGTGGTTTGACCACCACAAGGACTAGCATCAGAGCTATTTCTCCACCTCCCCGGAATTTTCAGATCGCTGCTTATGTTTGATATACGTTCTGCTTCAACCTACACCAAACATTCATACTCTTAACTGTTTTAGCAAATACGCATAATCAACAGCCTCTAAAACAAGAAAGAATACTAATCAAATAATATACCATCTGATTTCTTCTGTTTTTCAACCGCGGGTAGATATGGCCGTAATATATCGATTGAACATAGAGAACTGTTGTAGTCACTGTATACAACTGCAAGCAAATCACACATATCAAACAAACACTGTAAACATAAAGCTGCTTCAAGTCTTTAGTAATTTACCAGTGCCATGTAGAATTGTGTTGGAAGCTGCAAAAAGGATTGTAAGATCCAGAATTAGCTATGCTACTCAAAGTAAGATAACAAAATCAAGGAAACTCAGGTTCTGAAGATTCACTCACAGTAGCTGGTTCCATCAAGCAGCCAAGAAGATTAAAGATATCCCTACACAACAAACCAATTCAAATTTTTGACAATTCCCATGTACAAAAGCATAATCATTTGACTTGTTTTGATCATCTTACCCAATCATCCACGTTGTTAAGAAGGCAATAGAGAGACCTTCAGTGGATTTCTCATTGTAATTAGTCATAATCTGCGGTATCTCAGCAACACCCCAACTGATAACACTAATGACACCAAGAGATAATGACAAACCATCTCTAAAACTGCTATGTAGGAACATCGTCTTCACAATAAAAGACCTGGTAAACCCCAAAATACAAAACAAGTCCCTTAATAGGCAAAGATTACGTCTTTTTGATTGTGAGAGCTAGAAAGAGGAGTTAGAAGACAACATAGGTAAGGAATAGGAAAATCAAATAGGAGACAAATGAATTCTAGAGAATTTAAAAAGTTTTCCCCAAATTCCGTCAATAATTCATAATTTTTATTTAATTGATTCATTCACAAAGACCCCACAAACTGAATATTCCCCCAAAAACCCAAATCATCCCATGATTCATCAGATTCAATGAAATTGGTCTTTCTTCCATTTAAAGCTAAAAAGTTAAATCAAGTACGTTACACACAATCTGGTTCCCATATTCACCTACCCACCCACCAATGTTTAGCGTATTTATTCGTTTCCAGTTTTATATACTCAAGAGAAATGACAGATTCATTGATACATTACATTACGAGACATAAAGTTCATATTATATACAATCATCTACAGAAAGTTGTAACCTTTTCGAGAAGAGAAGACGAAACCAGTGATTCGACGGGTTTAGCTTAAAATATGTATCCGGGAGATTTAAAAAGGAGAGGCCTTTAAGCGTTTAGAGGTGTAGAGCTTTGGTGTTTCGTTTGTCTTTTTGTTTATGGCAATATCATGTTTTTTTCTGGCAAAACTCAAATCATCCGCAAAGTTTTCTTCTTTAATTCCAAAAGAAATACGAAAATGATTTCTTTTTCCGTGGGGTTATTTTGTTTTAAATCTTTTTTCTTGGCAATTATTGTCGCTGATAGTTGTAGTGGATTTGGTTTCGATTTTTAGTCTTATTATGTTTGTTATTGGAAATGGTTTTTCTTTATGTCACGTCGTCGGAAATTGTTGGCCATAATTAAAGTGAATGACAAAAATTATTTTAGTCTATGAAATGAACAAAATGGAAACAAACTAAACAGTGGTAAAACAAGCCAAACTGAAATTTGAAAGCGGGACAAGTGTAAAATGATTCCGTTTTGACTAACCTTTTTCTAGTGCTTCGAATAACCCAAACAGTTTCAATAAAATTAATCGTACACATTTTTTTTGTAGAATTATTTATAATTTCATAACAAATATAAAAAAAGTTTTGTATAAAAGAAAACAAAAAAAAAAGTTAAGACAACCAAACAGATGTGCCCGCCACCAAACTGCCAATTAGCGATTGACTACCCAGTCGGCCACTAAATAAATCACAGCCGCTCTAATTAATTGGATTTCAGATGAGCAAAAAGTCAAGACAATGGGCCAAAAAATCCATAAATGTGACTATGATTCAAGGCCCATTGGGCGTCTTTGTTTTTTTCTTACAAGGACGAGAATAAATGTATCACACTTCACGGCCGCGCCGAGAATCGTCGTTAATAAGCCGCGTAAAAAGCGTTCGTAAAATAAGAGGAAAACAAATCAATTTTGAGAACAAGGATTTACAAAACCCTAGAACTGTCTTCAATCAACCTTGAATTCGCCGATTCCGTCATGGCAAGGAAGAGAAAGCTCGAATCCGAATCCAACGACACGTCAGAGCCGCCGCAGAAGCAGCAGCAATGTGAGAATGGGTATCCAGGAATCACTAATGATGATAATCAAAGAGACGGAGACCAAGAAGCAGAGGAAGTTCAAGAAGAGGCGACGACGTCGTCAGGATCTGGGAATCGGGGAGATGAGGATGACGAAGAGCCAATCGAAGATCTATTGGAACCGTTTTCAAAGGATCAATTGTTGATTCTTCTCAAGGAAGCAGCGAAAAGGCATCGTGATGTTGCCGATCGAATCCGGAGTGTGGCGGATGAGGATCCTGTTCATCGTAAGATCTTCGTTCATGGGTTAGGATGGGACACTAATGCCGATACACTTATCGAAGCTTTTAAGCAATACGGAGAGATCGAAGATTGCAAATCCGTGGTTGATAAGATATCGGGACAATCCAAAGGTTATGGCTTTATCCTCTTTAAGTCACGGTCTGGTGCTCGTAATGCGCTTAAGCAGCCTCAGAAGAAGATTGGGACTCGTATGACGGCGTGCCAGCTGGCGTCTATAGGACCTGTTCAGGGGAACCCTGTTACGGCGCCTGCTCAGCATTTCAATTCTGAGAATGTTCAGAGGAAGATCTATGTTAGTAACGTTAGCGCTGACCTTGATCCGCAGAAACTGTTGGAGTTTTTCTCAAGATTTGGGGAGATAGAAGAAGGTCCTTTGGGGCTTGATAAAGCTACTGGGAGACCTAAAGGCTTCACTTTGTTTGTCTATAGATCCCCAGAAAGTGCCAAGAAGGCATTGGAGGAGCCGCACAAGACTTTCGAAGGCCATATCTTGCATTGCCACAAAGCAAACGACGGACCGAAACAGGGTAAGCAACATCAACATCAACATCATCATAACTCTCACAATCTAAATTCTCGCTACCAAAGGAACGACAACACTGGTTACGGTGCACCTGGAGGCCATGGAAATTTCATAGCTGGTAATAACCAAGCGGTGCAAGCGTTAAACCCAGCTGTTGGCCAAGCCCTCACAGCTTTGCTGGCATCTCAGGGTGCTGGGTTGGGTTTAAACCAAGCATTTGGGCAGGCTTTGTTGGGGACATTAGGGACAGCTAGCCCAGGACCTGCAGCTGGAATGCCAAGTGGCTATGGTATCTCACATGTGGTCTTTCCTGGGTATGGTGCCCAAGCCGGCTTTCAGGGTGGTTATCGGACTCATCAACCTGGTCAGGGCAGTGCTGGAAGAGGACAGCATGGTGTGGGGTATGGTGGTCCTTACATGGGTCATTAGATGTAACTACTCAGGTATATATTTTCATGTGTTCACTGATGTTCTATGTCTGGTTCAGTTGTATATATGAATGACCCTTGTATATCTTAAGACATGGATTTGCTGTGTTTTGACCCTTTCATGGTTAAATCCATTATGTTAAAACTTTTTTGCATTGCATGATCGTCGTTTTCTAAGTTACTGTGTTATGCTTCCGTTGTTTATTATTTTGTCAATGATTTCAATTTAGCTAACTTTCAGCTGATGTTTGTCAGTTAAGCTTTTTGCAATTTTGGTGTCACAGACTCATGAATTTGTTGTGTTTCTAAAGGGTTTTCGGTTTTGCACCAGTTTATAAAAGTGGCCTCTTATTTTCTCAATTGATTGTGCAGATATTCCAAAACAGTTATTTTAATATTGGCCTGGTGAATCTTCTGAAGTTATTAAGGAGCTGATGCAAATGGATTTGTTTAGTTTTTGGATGAAATGTTACTCTTTCGTGTCTCCAAAGGCCATGACTCTTCAAACCTTTCAAGAAGTTTTAGTTTTCCCCTACTTATTTTCCCAACTCTTTTTATGATATTCTAAACACACTGCTTTGGTTTTACCATTACTGTCTCCGTTTTAATTTTTGGTGAACGTTTTCATTTGTAAAACTTAAAAAGTGTCCCTTATGGACACACAAATGCGTTCACTCTCTTTAATCGTATTTTCTATTTTCTTTTAGTCAGACTCTAGTTTTTATTGGTTCTCTCTATGTTTCGATGTTTTGTGGTTTTTTCCTTGCACGTAATTCCTCTTGATGTTATCTTCTGTTACTCTGGAACCTTGTGAGATTATGACCACACTTTCACAATACATTTGAAAAGATGATATATTACGGATTATCTTGATTTCTACGGTATATTTGCTTAACCTTTTTTCCTCTCGCAGGTAATTTTGACTGCAGGCTGAAATGTCAACACTAACGCCCAACAGAATCGTATGGGGTATCAAACATTTGAATGACCCCTGTCTGCTTCTTCTTTTGTAGCTATAAAATCTATGAATTAGTGTTTTTTAGCTAAATATTTAACCAATAGACTTAGTTAATTTCTTGTTTAGCTTCATTAGGCATCTTCCTGAAGCAAAAAAAAAATCAACTTGTTTTGGCTCTGTGCTAAACAGTTTCGAGAAGGTTTTCGGACTTGTTTTAAAGCAGCCTTTTTCTTGGGTGTCCTTGGAGTTCTCTTTGCTCTAAAAGGATAAATTTTGAATCTATAGCCTATGAATGTGCATACTATTTGACCACATCTCAAAAGTTACACTAATGTGTCCTAGATAAATTTCGAACTAAGTTTGATAGCACAGTTGGGATTGGTGTGTTGATGTGGCATCATGGGAGCTCTGGAATGTCTTCCCAATAAAAGGTAAGCATTGTAAAGACCTGTATATAAATCTAGAACCATGGTTGAGGAATAAATTGATGATGCAAGTCCTTATACAAATGTGCTTCCGGGTTTTGAGGTGTTTAATTTCTTGTTTGGTATGTTGAATCAGAGCTTCACGGGTGAATAGGAACCAAAGTATCTCCCTAGTTGCCATTTAGGCCACTAGGTTATTAGGGGTTATTGAGTGTAGGTATTATGTGCAATCCACGGAAAGCTGCATTAAACTAAATGGAATGAAGCTTTTACAACACTTGATTCTTATGAGACCTGTGTTGGTTATTGCTAGAGCAAAGATAGAGTTTGTTTGTTTTGCTCTCTCTGTGTTTGACAGGAAAAAACGGCCAGACATGATTCAAGGGTCATCATCATATTATCTCTGTGTATGGGCTTTGATGGGATGATTTTATATGAAAAACCTTAAACAATGGAGGACAAATGTAGAAAGGAAGTAAGAGTCTTTCTTTCCAGATATGAAGAGAAATAAAGAAAGAAAAAAGGGAAACAGAAACACGTGGGAGAACATCCCAAAGAGGAAGCACACGCGGATCTTCATGCAAAGCTCCCTTGTGGTCCCACTCTCTTTGTCTCTTCCCTTTTTCATTTTACTCTTTTTTTTACCATTTATCTAATCTTTTTTCATATCAAATTTGGTTTTATTTATCAATTTCTACACCTTCTCGGTTCCTTCCTTCCCTCTCTTAATAAGCGGATTTTTGGAAACTTTTAATGTTCAAGAAAGAGACTGTCTTTATAGAGAAAGTGATTTTAACAAAGATAAAAGTAAGTAAGATTATGTATAATGTCAGATCTCTTATTATTTGATAGATACGAATATTGATATTACTTCCCTTCTAAATTATTCGTAAAGAAAGTTAATGCTCTCATATCTTGATCATAAGTAATTAAGTATGGACACCGTTGCTTTTTTTCACTTTTTTTTTGTTTTTGTGTGTATTCTAAAAAAAAATTTAAGCTTTATAATTGAAAATTCCTCAAGGCAACAGTTTAAAATTGGAGAACAACAGTTTAATTCCAAGGCAAAAAGCTCTTCTTTCTCTCCTGTGGAAAAAAAAACTAAAGGAGAGAGATAGAGAATGTATGTTTGGTTTTATAATCTCTCAGCTCTTCTGCACTTACCAAAGATTTGTCTCAGACCCACCATTGGACCCAACTTCCTTTCTTTCTTTTCTTCAACCCGCTCCTCTTAATCTCCATTG
>VBRH01000181.1:89649-102544 GCA_014578085.1 Cardamine resedifolia | reverse complement strand
TTTTTTTTTTTTTTTCCATTTCTTGATAGTTTTTTTTCTTAGTTTTCTTTTTTCATATTCATGGGTAAGATTTGGAGTCAAAGATTCGATAATTATGTCTACAAGTGTATGTGCGTGGTGGCAAGGAAAAATTTATGAGGAAGAAAAATGTACAGAATGAGACATCCATTATCTGTTTAAAGTTTGAATGTCTGGTAATATGGATCTGTACGGTACACTTAACGTGTGGAGCACTCTTTAGGTGGTGGCCGTCGGAAAAAAACAGTGGATCAGACCAATGATACTGCCACGTGACTGTGTCTCACAATGTCGGAGACACCCACGTGACGTTGACCTTCAGATCTCTGATCTCATCTAATCTCTCTACCTAACCGTCGCAAAGATTCTTTCTTTCTTTCTTCTCTTCCTCTAATCCATTGCAACAGTTTTAATTAATGGCGACAATGAGCAAAACCCATAGATCAAAAGCCACTCGGAGATCTCAACGACTTCTTGTTCTGTTATGTATAGTCGCCATCGCATTGCTCATCCTTTTGACTTGGGTGATCTCCACCGGCGGATTGAGTTTACCGTATCGAAAAACCATAATTGGTTATTTGGTGTGGTCTACTCGAAGCAAGAGACAGCATAGTTTATCAGACAAGTATTTGTATTGGGGAAACAGAATCGATTGTCCTGGTAAGAACTGTGAGCTATGCGCTGGTTTGGGTCACCAAGAATCTAGTCTTAGATGTGCCCTTGAAGAAGCCATGTTTCTTAACAGGTGATTTTACAATTTCTTTCTCCCAAATTGTCAAAATTATGAGATCTCTGATAGAGAGAGTTCTTGAAAATGGCAATTAGCTTACTTGTTCATGAGATGGTTAGTTGAGTACATTTACATAAATTGCCATTTCTTGTTGTATAGGACTTTTGTAATGCCATCTCGTATGTGCATCAATCCAACACATAACAAGAAAGGTTTACTCAATCAATCCGACAATGAAACTACAGAGGAAAGGTGAGTTTCTTTAAAACTTACTTTTGTTTTTGTTTCCCACTTTTTTAACACAAGAGGTCTCTCTCCTTTGCATGTTTCTTAGTTGGGAAGTGAGGTCTTGTGCAATGGAATCAGTGTATGATATTGACCTCATCTCTGAGAAGGTACCTGTGATCTTGGATGACTCTGAAACATGGCACATTGTGCTATCGACGAGTATGAAACTGGGTGAACGAGGGATTGCGCATGTGAATGGAGCCAATAGGCATGAGCTTAATGACTCTTCTAGCCGCTTTCCAAATCTTTTGGTCATTAACCGAACTGCAAGTCCCCTCGCATGGTAAGCATTATTGTTGAGTAAATTGAGTACCCAGTTAACTAGGAAGTTTCTGTTCACAAGCATCATTATTTTATCTTGTATGTGTTAGTCATCATCATATTTAAGCTTGATCAGATCATATATCTATCTTAATTGTAGGTTTGTTGAGTGCAAGGATCGAAGTAATCGCAGCGCTGTCATGCTTCCTTATTCGTTTCTCCCAAATATGGCAGCATCAAGATTGAAAAACGCAGCGGAAAAGGTGTGAATTTAACATAATCTTGCTTTAACAAAGGAAAAGAAGATGATTGTCTTATTGAGCACTTAGCTTATTTATAAACTAGTTTTGGTTAAACAGATAAAAGCACAACTTGGTGATTACGATGCAATCCATGTTCGTCGAGGTGACAAACTGAAGACAAGAAAAGACAGGTTTCGTGTTGAAAGAAGTCAGTTTCCACATTTAGACAGAGACACACGCCCAGAGTTCATCATTGGCAGAATACAGAAGCAGATCCCACCAGGACGTACTCTGTTTATCTCTTCTAACGAGAGAACGCCTGGATTCTTTTCGCCTCTCGCTACCAGGTAAAATCACAAGCTCTAGATTCTAGTTTATATAGTGTTCATATATATATTTAGATCTTTTGTTAAGACTCTTGTTACATTGTACTATTGTAGGTACAAGGTGGCTTATTCATCGAATTTTAGTGAGATTTTGGATCCGATAATCGAGAACAATTATCAGTTATTCATGGTGGAGAGGCTGATAATGATGGGTGCAAAAACATTCTTCAAAACATTTAGAGAGTACGAAACGGATCTCACTTTAACTGATGATCCGAAAAAGAACAAGAACTGGGAAAAACCAGTTTACACCATGGAAGAAGGCAAAGAAGTAGCAAGCTAAACTATCATCTATGATCTCACAAGCAAGACTGACTACACAGCGATGCAGACATGAGTCTCCTCAATTTCCAATTACTTGGAGTTCAAAGCCTAAATCTAGTCTGAAGATTATATTGCCGGTACACTGAAGAATTCTGTGTGTGAGACTAACAGTGACTTGAGAGCATTTTTCTTGCTACTTGGCTGTTTCATATTTGTGTAAATCAATCTGTTTATTTTCACTTTAATGTCATTAGCATCAAAAATAGTCTTTTTTCAATTAAAAATTTTGAGTTACTCGGTATGGTCATCCATCTTTTAAGCAAGTTTCATCAAAAATAATTCCATAGTGTTTTCTTTTCTAAGGAGAATAGGTTTTGTGAAAGGTTAAATGGATCCGTAGATTTAAATCCCTGAAGGTTTAATCAGATAGACCTCTCCACGTACTTTCAAATCTGCACATACGTAAGCATAACCTACACACTTTGTCCTAAAAACTACAATGGCAAATAAAAGAAGCAAAAATAAAACCTAAAAGAAAGAAAAGGAGGATGCAAATCAGATCATTCCCTCGACATATTTATCGTTAAGGCAAGCCCATTTCCGTTGTTAGAACGCAGCAGAAGAATATCTCGTGTTGTGCAATGACTGCATCACGAATCAACATTGTATCTGAAACTTCCTATCAGAGGTTTAGTGAGAGTGTGCTTCAAGAAGGATGTTGGTGGCAGCGTTTACATCATTTCGTGCATGTACAAGCGCCTGTCTCGCTGCATTCTGGTCAAATCCCATAGATACCAGAGTAGCTATGGCTTCCTCAGATGGCTCTGTACTTGACGCCATTGGAGCTCGGTAAGATCTCTGAAAAAACGGAAACATCAATTGTCAGCAAACGAAGACGGGTTATTAAGATTGTAATAAGAGTTTGGCTGAAGTGGCAAAAAAAAAAAACAGATATTGCAAAGATAAAGACTTACCACTGCTTGGCGACCTAAGTTAGGTGATGTCCTTCTTGGTGGTTGAGAATGGCTGCTCAAAGATGGCAAAGAAAGCCGGGAAAATAATGAAGCCATGAACTCGGGGAGCTGTCAATTATTTAGACAAAACACTAGTGTTACTAAAGTAACAAAAACCCACATTTTGAGGAGACAAAAGTGATGATTGTTTTTTTAAGCAAAAGGTTGGAAAGTATAACCTTTGCCTTGCGAATACGAAAGATGTTCAACCGATACAAGGAACCAGCAATTATACCGCAAATTCCAGTAAAGATGGATCTTTTCCAAGATGATAGTAAAAGCTACAAATATGGAAACCGAGACAATTGATCCACAAAAGAAAAAGGGATCTACTATACAACAAAATGTCAAACAAATAAACATGTGGTATTGTTTACCTGGACACCTGCAAGATATATGAATGATTTATCAGAGAAGTGGACGCCAAATACACCAAACCTCTTTGTAACTGGAATGTCCAAGTAGAAGGGTACAAAAGAAGCAAACACGAGGGCGTATGGTCCAGATGTCAGTAGGTTTGCTGTAGGATCTACAATAAACAACAGTTTGTTATGTCCCCACAATAAATAAATGTAAAATGTTTGTGTTACAGAATGTATATTGTCACAAACGATTATTAAGAATGCCCGAAAAACATTTCTTGATAATTTGAATCATGGACCAGGGGAATTCTTCGTAAATTATATTCAATAGTATGAGAGTGAAGAAACTTGCAGAATAGAATTTTAAACTAACAAAAGATCATCACCAGATCTGAATCCTCCCTATAGAGTTTTTTTCTTCGATGATTGGTGAGACTAGTAATAAGGCCAATTTAAGCCAGCTAATAGCTACAATCCCTTAATAGTTGTCTGCATTAGCGGCCCATTTCATATCCTAAAGAATGAGTACTGACCATTGACCAATACGGTGTAGATGTTGAAGAGACTATCTAAAAATTGGAATTTGGAAGGTGCATGCATACCTTTAAAGATTGATAACAAAATGGCCTCTAGTATTAGTGATACAAACCCAGAGAACAAGATGAAAACCTGCAGAATGAGCAGTTATTACTTATTAACCTCATCAAATTATCAGTAGTTATCTTTCTAGTTACCATGATAAGGGACAGAAAAGTCATGACGAAATAAAAATCTACCATGAAGAAAGAATTGAGCTGAACTATCCCTTACCGAATACTTGTTTGAACCAATCTGTCTCTCAAAGACTCGGAAGTAGTAGAGCAAATACAGGCCGGAAAACAGTTCTGGTGTGGAAGAGAAAGCAAAAGCCGATATGATTAACTTCCATATCCGAAACTTCTCAAAAATATCCTGCAATGAAATTGGCATAAGTTTATAAAGATACATTTTCACGGCATTTAAAATATCTGTTTTTTCATAGCTTCACTCAAAAAGAAACAAATCTGAAAACTTTTACTTATTCTACAAAACACAGAAACATAGATTTTTAAACCAATCAAACATCCTTCTTTCCAGGTGCAAGGCCACTGGCATCCATGATCCATCAGATGAGTGGATGAAAGTTATCACACAATCTAACATTTGGAGCCTAAATCTGCTAAACCTATCTATCCATTATTCGACATCATACGACTTTCTGATAACCAATCCAAGTAAAAAACTCCATCAGTAAATGGCAGTAAGATGGTAAGACTAAAGCTTTTCTCGGTTTAGCTACTTACTCCCAACAAAACCAAATCTTGCAAACTACAGTGGAAACCTAAGCATAAATTCGAAATCGTAATCCGCAATAACACAATAAGGCAGCACAAGGAATTGGTACCAAAAGCCTAAAGCTCTAAAGAGAATAATCTGATCCAGAATTCGATCCTAATTCTTCCGTAAAACCCACAAGAGCTTTATAAAATATCAAACAAGAGTAAGGACATCACAAATAAAGTACATTGAAATGAGAAATGACCTGGTAAGACAAGCCGAGCTTGGAAGAACCACTCCGGATCCCGAAGAAGACAGTGAAAAGAGCGGTGGCGATGACGAAGGCTTTGGTGACGGGAGCATTATCTGCAAGTTTAGAATAATTTTTGACATTAATCGAAAATCCAGGATGAATAAAAACCCTCAGAAGCTGATCGAGCAGCTAAGGAGGAATCGGTTTATTCATTCCGGTTAACGTACTGAAACCAGAAGGACCTCCGTTCATCTTTATCCGATGAACGAAAATGTGACAAAAACAACAACGATCGTAGAGCGAGTTCTTCGCGAAATCAAATCTGGAATTGGAGATCGATAGAAAGCTTCCGTTTCTCCTCAAGTCGTCGTCTCTGAGGAATTTTCCTGGAATTTCAGTACCTCTCGAAATCAAAACAACAACACTCGGAAAATAAAATATACAGTGTTTTTTTTTTTATTAAAACAAAATAATCAGAGAGCAATGCAGAATCTTTGAATAATATCGTTTTTAATTAAATAAAATTAAAGAGTATTGCAAATAAAGTCCAAACCTTTTAATTTTCTTACAATGCTAACCCTCTAGTTTTAAGTCTAACACAATAAACCCAATTTTATTTTTTCCTAAATGCATCATCATCATTCGTATCAAACAGAATTCCAGATCACTCAAGCCATAGACATTTTTATACTATTAAAAAATGCTATGTATACAAATAAATATGTGGTATTTTTTGTTTGTTTGGATACAGTAATTTATGTTTACAGTCAACGATGGAAGAATTTAATACCACCTTAGATTGCAACAGTATGGAAATGGTCTATTCTCTCACCAAAATTAATCAATGAGTTTGCTAAATTTTTAGCAAATTCCTCAAAAAAAAAGAAAAAAACAAATAAGACTATTCCAAGGCTTGCGGTGGCCACAATCGCTTCCACGTAGAAATGTCATCCTCCGTACCCAATTTCTTCACTCCGCCGTAGAAACCGTTGGCTTCGTTTCCCGTCTCACGGTGGTCCTTCCGGTTTATCACCGTCGTTCTCCACGGCGACTCCGGTCTGAATTGTCTGAACTCCATCACTACATTCTCTGCAGAACAAAAAAAACCAAAAATTAAATTTTTTTTCCTTCCAAGAATCGAATGTTTCTGAAGTAAAATTGATATATTTGTTAATTTTTACCGTCAGAGTGGCAAAGGCAATTCTCTTCCCCGTCGCAGTTTTGCAGATGACCCACGATTCCAAACCACCAACCTACGCCGGAGAATTAGAAAAAAAAAACACCAAAATCAGACGAATCAAATGCCAAGTGGTGACATTGATTTGATTTAGAGTAGAATTTGAATTAAAATTGACAATTTTTGGGAGAGAGAGAGACCATAAGGAAACTCTGTGGTTCTTCTCCACTGGATCTCGAAATGGTCTCCAGGTCGAAGGCCGTGCAAACAATCAGACACGTGGAGATCACGTGACTTTGTGTCGATTAAAGACGGTCTCAGCCTCTGCCACGTCACGTTTTCCTCCGCTGCACGCCGGCCATGCGCCGAGTATCTGCCAAGGAGAAATATTCAATAAATAAAATTTTAACCACATTTTTCCGGCGATGAGAAAAAAAAAATGGTTTGTTACTTTGCTTGAAATGTATCAGTCTTGCAATGGTATCTGATCTTAGCATCGTAACAAGACATCATGAATCCAACATGTCCGTTCTGCATCCAAACAAACCAAAAAAAAATCAAATACTTATTACAATCAATCTCCGAATTTATAAAATCTAAAGAGCAAATTTTTATCCAAATTCAATCAAATGGGTAGCCTTAAACCCCAATAAAGGTGAAATCTTTTGAGTCAATATACATGATTTGATCATAATTACCTCGCGATTGTAGACCTGAGCAGGGAACCAAAACTTGCCATTCTCAAGATTCGAATACCAATACATCACAGAATCTCTAGGTGCCCGATATGATGAACATCTCTTGTCACAGCCATGGTTTGAGCTTAAAAACGAAAACGGTTTAAGACTCGCAACAAATCTCCAACTCCAGTTTCGTTTACTCTTACTTCTGCTTCGATTTGGGTTTCTGAGACATCTCATTAACGTGGCGACATGAGACTTCCACTCTTGAATCGCTGCATCACCCATTAATCTTCCCCATTTTGTCTCCATATGCTTCTCCCATTGATGATCGCTCACACATTTATCTCTAAGCTCAGAGCAAACACAAGTCATAGCACATAGCTCTGATGGAGATAGCTTCTGTAAGATGCAGTCCACGGTTAAGTCAGGCAAATCGAGTAGAGACATTTTTTGTTTTTCTTCTAGATTCTTCTTCTTCGTTTCCTTTCTCCATGTTAATGTTCTTAACCCATTACGGTAAATAATGCTTCTTGCAAGCCAAGAAATTATGACTAACCCACAAATCGTGTTGGAGAGACAAAACGAAAGGAAAGTGATGTAATTGTTCTCCATTGAAAGCAATAAACGAGGGAGAAGTAAAGAAAAAGAGAACATAGTGAGACTAGTGGCCAACAAAACAAGGGTTTTTAGCCTTTTTGGCCACTCCCACACGCAATTCAAGAGGAGCTGTCTAATGTAGTCACGCTTTGTGTGTGTGTTTGTGTATATATTTTACAAGTAGTATTAAGCAACGAAGCTTGAAGTTAAAGCCATTAGTAGCAGAGACATTTAAGAAAAATAAAACACTAAAGAGACATGGAATTGTAAACAATAATGGGGGTTTATAGCATCAGCATTGCATAGAGAGTATATATTATTTAAATATTTTTAATGTAAGTTAATTGTTTATTTAAAATTTAAATGATAAAAGGAAATCAAAACCAATTATAAGATGCAATGTGTAAAAATAATTTCTAGAGGGATTCTCACAAGTTGTCAAATGAGAACCGATTCTCTCATCTTTCTTCTACTTTTTAATATTTTTAATTTTTTAATTGGTGAGAACCCATAAAAACTTACAACTGCATATGCTCTAATGTGTTAGTAAAGATTCGTAGTGATGAGGCTATTTAATTTTTAAGGCCGAACAATAAATTGGGTGAGCAATAAATACAGTTAGGAGTAGGTGGAGCAGAGGAAGAACCAATACCATTGGTTGGGTCAATGAGAAGTTGAGTGACATTAACATGAGAGATCCATAGAGAAAGTGGACCATACAGTTTATGTCGTGCTTGACAGCTGGCGCCTCTCTCCACCGATTTTAAGTCGACCACATTTAAATCTTAAAACTTCTCAAATCAACAAAAAATCAAAATTTCACTTGGCCAATGGGTTCGTAAACGCCTTCCCAACTACCTTCTTTTTTTTGTTTGTAGCCTAATACAAACCAAACTTCCAACTACTCTGTACATAAACTTTAAATATTATAGAACAAAAGTGGGTTTATTGATCTATCTACGTAATCTTTTAAAGTCTTAAAGCCAAAATCTCACGAAACCAATACTGACTTGGTCAAACTCTTTTTTGTAAATTACTAGTAAATTGTAATTCAATTAAGTTAAGTGGTCTATACGACAAATGCAGTTGATAAAAAAATAAAAAAAATTGTTGCCTTTTTATTTCCAAAAATAGAACAGTAAGGTGAATTCTCTCAAGCCTCACACTATCCCAAACCAATTCCCAAAACATTCGATGCCTTGGCTCTTTCTTATTTACATAAGTATGATTGTGTGGGACAGGAGAAAAACAGAGTAAATTGAAGTTTCTCGTTTCATAAGACTCTCTACACCTTCTAGTTGCATTTGCGTATTTCAAACTCACAAAAATAGCATTCCTTCAGGAAGTGATATAAGGGAGGATCAAAGAGAACAAAAAAAAAGATAAAGTACGATTAGGGAAAAAGAAAGTCTAGGTTATAGAAATATATTTCAATACCCCTATTCAGTAACCACATTTTTCTTGCTACCCCACAACAGGTTTTTCTTGTGATCTGTGGTCAGGTCACTAAGGAGAAATGAGAGGAAAAACTGGGAAAAAACAATAACATTGCTTTGAACAGAGGATTTTCAAGAAATTAGGAAACAGTTAAAGCATTGGACGAGGATTCCTTTTGGATTTTGGACCAATGGGCTTTTCTTATTTATCTTTTCTAAATAAAGGATTTGAAGAATTGTTGATGAACAAGGTTGTAACTTGTAAGCATTTTGCTTTTGGAATTTGGTCCAGTGGGCTTCTCTTTTTCAGTTCTAAAAAAATATATATGGATCTAAATTTTTTAAACTTTTTATATTTATACGGATTAATTAATTAACTGTGATAAAATACAACCTAAACAACTCTTTTGTATATCTTTCTAAACTTTAAGAATATATATTTGTAATTCAAGAAACTTTAAAATGATTTTTTGCATCACTTTGTAAACCTCTCTTTTAATTTCTCAAATCCCTCTGTTACAATACATCATTTAAAATAAAAACAATTAATCAAAAAATTAAAGAAAATATTAAATTTTATTTAAAATATTATTTTGTAATTGAAAAAATTCTTTTGATCATGTGCTTTTAGAATTAAATAAATAAAAGTTGCATTGAAATCTCGAAAATATTTTATATTTTGAAATGTAAGAAATAATATATACTACTAGTTATAAATCATTTCCATGAGATCAATATAAGTTCCAGATCCTAGGTAAATTCAACGTACTCGCTACTTTCTACGAGAAAAAAAAAACAAAGAAAAAAAATCAAGTGGTTGGAGGATATGTGTAAAGGCCATGAATGTCATCGTGGACAATGGACAATAAATCCACGGATACGTATTAGAAGAAGAAGTCGTCTGGATCCGTTTACTTTCAAAGTCAATAATACACGTGCTCTCCTCATAATGCAACCACGGATACGTTTTTTTACTTTTTAGTTTCCAAACTTTTTCAATTCACCTATATCTTCGGTTGTGGTATTATTGCAATTTCTGTAATTAGGCCAAAATATAAGCTATCAACATAATCGGTCATTAGCCTCCAACTCATCAGCTAGAGATGAGCAAGGTGTCGCCCAAATATTCAAGAATTTTAGTTCGATTTTTATAATGATTCTGAAGGAAATATGATTCGTTTTGTATTTCAGAGATCTTAAAACGATGCCAAATGGGGTGACGTGGAGAGATTAATCATGATTATATCGGAGTTTTTCTAAAGGTCTTTTTATTTATTATTTATGAGAAAAAACGACAAGCTCTCGTGATATATGAGATTTTTCCTAAATTTTATGGACATAGAACGAGGTCGTAAACTTGGAATTATCTGCACAGGTGACTTCACTTCTTTGAAGATCTGTATTCTATATGAATGTGGTCAAGTTCGATTTACAACCCAACAAATTAAGTAACAAAATGTTCAGTTTTAAAAATTCTAAAATTTTCTCCAACCTTTTGATTAGTGAAACCTCATCATCTTTGTGAATAAATAATTAATATAAACTAGGGGAAATTAGAGGGCCCGCACTAATATATACCGATTTCAATATACCTTTAATTTAGGACAGACCCAAGCCTGGACAGACTCTCCCTCTTCCCACTTGACGTGGACCCCCTTTGCCTTCATTTCTGTAAATTATTTTCCAATTATTTAAGTTTTTTAAAAACTTTTTTTTTTTTTGTTTTTTGAGTTTTCTATTACTATTCGAGATTAACATTGACACTGGGTTTAGATTGAGGTATTTTTCAATCATATTCTATTTGTTCTTTTAAATTCTATTTTTTTCTCTAAATTTTATTATAGAGTTTTTTTCTATAATCTTACTCTATATCTCACTCTAAAATATCATAAAAGTTAGAATTACTCTATATTTAGATTAATTCTATTTTTACTTTATTTTTATACTTTTATTTTTAAAAATAAAAAATAAAGTAATAGAATAAAACTCAATTCTATTTTAGAATAAAAGAAAGAGGAATACATTGAAAATAGTCTAATCAAATAATTTTTGTTTTTGCTAGAATCAGCAAAACAAAAAAACTCGCCAAAAGTATAACTAAAAATCAGTAATAGCTGTTTAAAAACTAATATAAACTAGTTAGCAATCAAATTAATTTCATATATATATATATATATACTATCTTTTTCCAAAAACGTCAAATAAATACACAAAAGTAAATTACCAGTTTGATAAAATATCTAATTGTACTTGGAGCTTCTAGATTCCATGCACAACAATTGAGTTGACTCTAATTGTATGACTAGCCCTTGTCATACGTGAATGTAGACATATGGAGAGGCTATTATTACCATTTAAATATTCATAACTACAAATCTACATTTCAACTAAACTTTCGGCGTTTGCTTGAATCTAATGTGTTAGATGTTTTTACAAGGTAATGTATATAGGCAATTGAAACATCTTCACTATTTAAACCATTTTCTAACATCTAACATTACACCGATGGTCTTGTCATTCGTTCTTGTCCGAAGGCAATACATTGTCAATAACTGTTATTTGATCAGTACGACCTCGTGGAAAGCATAACCAAACAATACAGGATAAATGAAACGAGCATAATTTATAGAGCGTTCAAAATATACGGAACAAATTAACCAAAAAAAAAGAGAGTTACATATAGTGACTCAACATTTGTATTAATCGTCAATACAACAATTATTTTGATCGGAATATTGTTTTCGACATAACTGATCTTTTCCTTTATATCTATAAAAAAAAACTAATCGTTTCACATCCTAACTACGACGGCGGTTTCATTTAACAAAAGCTATAAACATATAATAATCTACAAGTATATATGGTTTAGAATTTGTCGGTTAATTTCTTCTGTTCTGGGATAAAGTTTGGGTTATGGTTAAGTAAATAAATACTAATGGATCCTTCAATTGGTTCCCGCGAAGATTTTTTTTTTTTTTTTGGGTGTGATTTGTGTTTGTTTTCACTTATAATCAAGTCGGTGAGATCACTATCGTCGGGTCAAGTGACGTCATGACGTCTATATGTCTACATCATCGATTTTGACGTGGCGCTTCTGTAGATGCCCTGATGACTAATTAGCCGACGGCGGCTTCCACTTTAACTTATTCTCGTATTTCCAACACGCGATTATTATGGCGCGTACACACACGCTCAGGGCTCGCAAGAAATTCTATGAATCAATTCCTAATATTTTATTTTTGGCTATAAAACATCTTTTTTTTTTTTTTTTTGGTTAAAGGGCTATAAAACATCGTTACTATGTTTAATTTTTGCTACATACTGATGTTCGGTAAGAACCCTACCCCGTAATCAACTCGGTTGGTTAAAATTTAGTTTTTCGTATTATTTAATTTAATTAATTAATTAAACGTGGTGTTAAATATACATTTTAATACCATTTCCCAATTTTGTATTCTCTAGAAATATATCAACCACGTTTGATTTTTTTATTTCTTTTTAAATAAGAACCACGTTTGATTTTTCGTTGATCAATTTGATTTGATCACCATTAAAACGCTTCGAGGGTTTTAGGTGTCTAAAGTATATTTTGAAAACACTTATTAATTTTAATTATGATAGTTTGATACTTTTATTATCGGATTGGTTTTGTCTAGAAATTCAAATACATTCGTACTGTCATCTCATATATCATACTATGTTCAGATTATATAGTATTTCTTCATTTTCAAAATATAGGATATTTTAGTTGAAATAAATATACTAAAAAGTTATTTTTATTTTTTTAAATAATATTTAATATATATAATAAAAATAATTTATTTAATTATGAAAAAACTGTAAAGTATTATTGATCACATAAGATTCAATAAAATTAAAAATTACATTA
>VBRH01000181.1:66201-83907 GCA_014578085.1 Cardamine resedifolia | reverse complement strand
TTTTTTTTTTTTCTGAGGCTTTTATGATTTGATTGCCTCTTTTTATCTCTCACTGTCCGCGAGTTGATTGCCTTGTTATAAGGCGGGAAATGTTGACGTGGCGGAGATGATAGAGATTAGAGAAAGAGATCAGAGTTTAAAAGCAATGTTCTTGACCCAAAAAAAAAACACAAAAAGCAATGTTTAGACTTCTGATTGATGCGGCTTTTCCTAGAGGAAAGTCATTTCCGATAATTTAATATATGTGGTTATGACGAAAAAGAAAAAAAAAACAAAATAAAAAAAAACTTCTGATCGATGACAATTGTTGAGTTGAGGTGGTTCGATGTGTTGCAACGTAGCCGGGACCGGGACCACTAGGACTAGCCAATATATTCGTTTTCTTTTGTTTTTTTCATTTCGATTCAATACGAAAAATCTAAATATTTTGAGTTTTACCAAAAATTATTAAAATGAATATCCATTAGAATGTAATAAATTAGTAATATTTGAAATTTTTTAAAATAAAATAAAATGACATATTTTCTAAGAGTAAAAGTAAAACTGTTTTAAATGTGTTAACCAATTTTGTTCATTGGACAAAAACAATTTTCATTATTGTTAGTTACCATGATATCGATTACGGTCTAGTGCAATTACCATAATAATGTTGCTGGATTATTATGCTTAGTACTTACTTAAATGTTATTCGTTGTTTTAAATCTTAGTGTCTCAAAAGAGTCCAAAGAAGAAAGATGTCAGTGACGCGAAGTCGACGAGGGAATGGGGTGTAAATGTAATCGTGTCAGTGAACATAGAAATACGTTATCTCTATGTGCTGGCATGTGAATTTTCTCCAAGTGTCTAGCCTTCATATGCTCATTTCCAATTTAATATATAATTTATCCCTTTAACACAAATGTATTTTATTTGGTTAAATTATTATATCTTCAATGTGTTTTAAACATATACATATTCAATAAAGATCTACACACCTCTTCCACCTTGATATTTTGCAAAACAGGAGTATCTCTTCCTTATAATACCATTTTAGAAAGAAAAAAATTGATGGCTTAAAAAAAAACAATGGATCATTATAAATTACGTCACTCTACAACATTTTGGCTTTCAAAAATCATATTGTGACCATATGCTATTTATCAAAAGAGAGAATTCCATCTCATAATACAGTAAACAGTTCATGTATAAATACAGTGATTAAACAAAAATCGAACTGTGAACAAAAAAAATGAAGTATTACCCTTTTATATATATAATTTTTTTTTAATTAACCCTCACTTTTTCTACCGATACTTGTGTTCAACTGTCACGCATTCGGTACGTGGCTTATTGATGAGGAAATGTCAAGATACTGAGCCCACCTCACAAGTCACAAGTCACGTCCACAACATTTGTTTCTTAATATTATCATTCGAACTTGTTACAATAACAAACAAAAGAAGGAAGAAGTTAGAAGTTGTCACAATATGGGTCAAGCCCTCAACACCGGTTCGTCATATCTCTTTCTCCCGCTATGTCACGAGTCTTTTTTATTGATGTTTTTTGTTTACTTTGGTGTTACTTAATAATGGAACGAAGCCAAAGGGAAAGGAGAAGTAGAGGGGAAAGACTTGGAAGCTATGGCTGAAAATTGCTACCGCAAACACTTCGAAGAAAAAAATGACGATCAAGAATGGTCTTTCGGCGACTTCTACCGCATTGTTGCTGAAACTGTCGAGTAATTTTTTATTTTCTTCTTCATATATATCTTTTATTTTTCTCCCTGAAATTTGAGTTTGGACATTTTGGTGCGGACGGTTTAGATAAAAGACGCGAGCCAAATAGTCGGCGTCAGGATAATTTGATTATGGTATATTGATATTCATGTGATGTGATGTGATAATACCTAGTTGTTTATTTATTTGGCGTGACAGAGAAATTAATAGAAGACTCGGTGGTACGCAACTTAAGGTGCCAAGTGTTGATAAGTTACAAGAAGCTTACGAGGTATAAGTCTTCCCATTTATATTTCATAATATATATATTTATATATGTCATTTACACAATTAAAATTCAACCTGACCTAAATTGGTGGTTTCTTGGGTTTATATTCGAAGCAAGAACACTATGAATTTTAGATTAGAAATTGATAAAAGCAATGCAAAGAAAGTCAGACCGAAAATAAAAAATAAAACAAAGCAAAGAAGAAACTTGAGGCCCTGATCCTGGCCCAAAGAGACCATGGGCCTAAATTAAATACATGAGTTCTAATATTAAGACGAAAATATCTTATAATTCAATATTTAACAGTTTTCCATATTAATTAGTTTATAATTTCCCAATTAGAAAAAGTCTTGTTATGATCTTCGTCTTGTATATTTGAATCGAGCAGAGACACAATCTAGGAGTGGGGAAGAAACTATCAAAAGATGAGTTTCAGAAGCTTCTTCAAGAGGTTTTGATCGGAGCTGGGTTCACCGGCGTCGGAGGAGTAAAGGAGTTTCTACTCTTCATCTTCGGAGTTCCTGCGATCGCCGTCTTCCTCAAGAACCGTATAGCTCCGACGTCTATTCCTAACGACTTGTTTATCCCCGCCATCACTTCCGCCACCGTCTTCCTTCTCGCCAAGCTCAACAAGATATGATGCACTCTACTAATTGTTTGATCCTTTCTAGCTTTACTTTTTTTGTTTTTCTTTATAAATTTGTATTGTGGATTGATTATGCGTGTCTGTGAAATACTTAAAGCTTAAAGTTTCACTCTTTGAGTTTATTTACTTGATTGATGAAAAAAGAAAGAAATGAACTTATGTTGTTCGACATATTGCCTCAACGAATTAAAATTGGGGGAACTTAATTCGTCTGCATTGGTCTAGTTTAAAAATATGTTTCATTTTATTTTGTAAGAAATAAAAATGTCTTTGTATGAGAGGGAAGCAAAGATATGCTAAATATAGAGAATTTGGAGGTCTTGCTTGTTGCTCTAAATTTCAAGGCTTTCATTGGTTTGAGGATATGAACGACTCTTTTCTTTGGATGACAAAATTAGTTTGTAAAAACTGATAAGAAAAGATGAAATCTCGGAGACATTTTTTCCCTTTTAACTCTTTTTTTGGCCATTAGATTTTTCTCTGTTTTCCTTTGTTTGGTTTAGAACATGATCCAGAGCAACCTTCAATCCAAAAATGCCGCAATCTGAAAGAAAAAGTAAGCTCTTTGCCTCCGACTCAGTTACATTGAGATCACAGAAACTCAGAGAGGCAAAAGAAAAATGATCAATGTGACACATGTTTGTTGATTTCTTGGGTGTTTGTACATCTTTAGGATTGTTGTCTAGACTTATTTTGTGAGGGCATTCTAGGTACTAATAACATACATGTTTTAGATAGAAATTTCCTTAGTTTAACACAATGAGCAAGGACCAAAGCTATGTTCTAAAAGCATGGGAGGTGACCGTGCGAAAGACCCAACAAGCAAAGAAGCGGGCAAATAGCGTTTTTGGAACTGTACCGGTAGCTCCACATTCAGATAACGATACTACAACTGATGAGATTGATGATGAGACCACCACTAACAGGAGCAGCACAGAGGAATTCTATCATGCTGAGAGAGTACTTCCCAATGGGGACTACTACACAGGGCAATGGTATGATAATTTTCCTCATGGCCATGGAAAATACCTTTGGACTGACGGCTGCATGTACATTGGTGAGTGGTACAATGGGAAAACCATGGGGAGTGGAAAGTTCGGGTGGCCATCTGGTGCCACATACGAAGGAGAGTTTAAAAGTGGTTACATGGATGGTATTGGCACATACACAGGTCCAAGTGGAGATGCTTATAAAGGTCAGTGGGTGATGAACCTGAAGCATGGACATGGCGTCAAGAGTTTTGCAAATGGAGATGCCTATGATGGTGAATGGAGGAGAGGTTTGCAAGAAGGTCAAGGAAAGTACCAATGGAGCGATGGGAACCATTACATTGGCGAATGGAAGAATGGTACGATCTGTGGCAAAGGGAGTTTTGTTTGGACAAATGGAAATAGATACGACGGATGTTGGGATGAAGGGTTCCCCAGAGGGAATGGGACGTTCAAATGGGACGATGGGAGTTTCTATGTTGGCAATTGGTCTAAGGATCCAGAGGAAATGAATGGTACCTATTATCCGTCAGGAAATGAAGGGAATCTTGACTGGGATCATAAAGATTTGTTTAATAATCTGAGTGAGTACAAGATCTGCAGCGGAGAGAGGGTTCCTACATTGCCTTCACAGAAGAAACTATCTGTTTGGAACTCTTCCAAGCGTATAGAGAAGCCTAGGCGGATGTCGGTTGATGGGAGGGTAAGTGTGGGCGTAGATAGAGCGTTTGAGAAGATGAATATGTGGGGGACTGAAATTGGCGAAGGAGGTGCTGATATGAGGAAGGAGTTGGATGCAGAGTTGATGAGATTGGAAGCTGAAGGCATTCAAAGCCTGAAGTCAAGCATTGTGCCTATGAAACTGCCAAAGGCAGGGAGGAAGCAAGGAGAAACGATATCCAAAGGCCATCGCAATTATGATCTTATGCTTAATCTACAGTTAGGAATCAGGTAAACCTGAGAGAGACTATGCGTTCTGAGTTATACAATTTGACTTTTGTTGGTATATGGAGCAATGCTTGTGTTTTGGGTTTCATGTTAAGTGATCTTATTTTCGCAGGCATTCTGTCGGAAGACAAGCTCCAGTGGCATCTCTTGACCTGAAGCCTTCAGCTTTTGATCCAAAAGATAAGATATGGAGGAGGTTTCCGCGCGAAGGAACCAAGTACACACCTCCACATCAATCTACTGAATTCAAATGGAAAGATTATTGTCCACTAGTTTTCAGGTTATACCAAAAATCCCTCAGCCTATTTCACTCACACTGCTACTAATTTAGTCGTGCTTACGCTTAACATGTTTTGCTTATGATTTAATTTTCCAGGAGCTTGAGGAAGCTATTCAAAGTAGACCCAGCTGATTACATGTTATCGATCTGTGGGAATGATGCCCTTCGAGAACTATCATCCCCTGGTAAAAGTGGGAGCTTTTTTTACTTAACAAACGATGATCGTTACATGATCAAAACAATGAAGAAGTCAGAAACAAAAGTAAGCTTTGTTTTCATATTATCGGCTAGGAAGTGTTTGTTTGCTATTATCGAATTTTCAGACTGCATATATTGAAAACATTTATTTGTGGTCTTCTTGGTGTAGGTGCTTCTGAGGATGCTTGCAGCATACTACAACCATGTTCGAGCATTTGAGAATTCTTTGGTAATTAGATTCTTTGGTCTACATTGTGTGAAATTGAATGGACCAACCCAAAAGAAGGTAGATACAAAACATTAACACAAAAATGTGTTATGGCTTTTGAAATAATTGGTTTGGTTTCATATCTCTCTTGGTCTACAAATAATGCAGGTGCGATTCGTCATAATGGGTAATCTGTTTTGTTCAAAGTACTCTGTTCACAGACGCTTTGATTTGAAAGGATCTTCTCTTGGTCGTACAACTGACAAACCCGAATCAGAAATCGATTCAAACACAATCTTAAAAGACCTCGACCTGAATTTCATTTTTAGATTGCAGAAAGCATGGTACCAAGAATTCATCAGGTGAAAACCATTATATTTTACTCTTCCATAGGTCGTTTTTGCTTGTTTCATTTCTCATGGCTCATTGTTTACATCACAGGCAAATTGATAAAGACTGCGAGTTTCTAGAACAGGAGAGAATCATGGATTATAGTCTTCTAGTTGGGATTCACTTCAGAGAAGCTTCAGTAGCTGGAGAGCTGATTCCTTCTGGAGCTCGAACGCCCATTGGTTCGTTTTTTTTCAAATCCAAAAACTATTTTTCCCATCAGAAGAAATGAATCATTCACACAAGCAAAAACGATGATTATGTACAGGTGAATCCGAAGAAGAAACAGGCCCTCGTCTTTCCAGAGCAGAGGTTGATCAGCTTCTTTCAGATCCCTCAAGGTAACACAAGAATCAATGCCAATACTTTCAAACTCAAATCAGAAACACAGAAACATGATTTCGGATATGGGTTGTGTTGTTGCAGGTGGGCAAGTATTAGATTGGGGACCAACATGCCAGCGCGAGCAGAGAGAACGATGAGAAAAAACGACTGTGAATTAGAGCTTGTAGGAGAGCCTACAGGAGAGTTCTACGAAGTGGTGATGATATTTGGCATTATTGACATTCTTCAGGATTATGATATCAGCAAGAAGCTTGAACACGCTTACAAGAGCATACAATATGATCCTTCCTCTATATCTGCTGTTGATCCAAGACAATACTCGAGGCGTTTCCGTGACTTTATCTTCAAGGTCTTCACAGATGACAATTGATAAGGTTTCTATCTATCGTCTTTGTACTTTTCTAGGTTTCGTGTATCCCAAGAAAGATGGATACGTATAATTTACATACAGTATACTTGGGTAAGGGATCTGCAAACTGGCGACTTTTCAAGTATGAAGTTTGGCTCTCATTTTGTTTGTTTATTTCGATCCATAGATCTTTCTGTTTCTGATTTAATTTTGTAATCAGTTTAAAGCCATAGCAATGAATATATTTGTTTTTTTTATCTTTTTTTTGGTTTTAATTATTTTATTTTCTTGTCTACTGTTATGTAACCTTTCATTATATGAAAATTTTGATTTTGTATTTTGTTTCGAAATTCTTGTAAAGACATTGAAAAATTATGTGATATTTGCAGTATTAGTGTGGTCAATGGGATATAAGTTTAAAATGTAAACAGTAAACCATAATTGTAAAATAAGTTGCCTATAATTTCAAATCTTCAAGTACAGAAATATGTTTTTAACAGTTGAAATAATCAAACTGACTTTTAAGATAAATTTGGTTTAGGTACAATTTTGTTCACCAACAGACAACAGTCGTCACTAGACAAAAAGATGAGGTGGTTTACATATACAATTCCAAGTGTGACTGATTCTATTTATATAAACGGTATCAAAGTATATCTGATTCACCAATCAAGAGATTCGATTCAAAAACAAAAAAAAAGAGATTCCCGAAAGAATTAAAAAAAAAAAATTCTCTAAAAAAATTGAAAGTTTCTTGGTCTGGTAATGGGATGCTGAACAAGACAGCAAGCAAAACTTTATAAAGATACACAACTTTAGGCAATGTAGTTACGTAGGTGATGATGTTATTTTTTTGTATTTTTCAATAAAGAAATCAGATTAAAGATTCCAATAATTGTTAACAGTTGCTGTTGTTGTCGTTTTATGGGTAGGACTTGAGGGAGAATCTCTTGTTTTCTTCTACGATTTGTCCCCACATATAAATTTATATTTGCGACTGTATAAACGCTACTACTATTTAATTATGAAAAAACGCTATTTAATTACGTATTCTTTCATGAAACCAAGCACTTGCCATTTTATTTACCCATTTAACTTACTTATTCAACGTTAAATAGTCTTTATATTCATTCGATTGGATCGGCATACACACATGCGTCACCAAAACGCACCGCTAGATCTTAAAAGACGTGATCGCGTTTGAAGCACATAAAAGCGCATTTAATTACCTTTTTACAACAACAACAACAAAAACAAAGCGACGGCGATACGAGTCCTGCTTAGTCGTGCTTACTGATACACTCACCTAGCTCGTGCCATCATCTGAACAACATCACTGGTTGGATTTTCTCTGTGATTCCGGTGCACCGTACACTTCATCGCAGAGGATAAATCTTTGCTTCCATTTTGACTTTTTTGAAAATAACGGCAACAGTCGCAGAGAGAGAGAGTTCAAAATCCGATCGATCGCTTTTAATCGAGTTCTCTGCGATTATTGCTACTTTTTAGGAGCTTCACTTCATGGCGCTACAATCTCCCGGCGTCGCCGGAGCTTCATCTTCCGTTTCCCGTTTACTCTCTTCCGCGAAATTAACTTCTACTAAGACTCTCTTCTCTGTTGACTTCGTCGGATCCTACCGTATTTCCAAGGGAACCAAACGGCGTAACGAACTCTCCGGTTTCCGCGGCTACAGTCCACTGCTCAAGTCCTCGATAAGGTCTCCGTTATCAGCAAAAGCGATCCTGAATTTTGACCGGGCCGCTGGTGATGCATCGGCTTCCTCTTCTTCTGATCTGAAACCTGAGGTAATCGCGGTTCGCTGCGATCCTTGTTTAAGTTGAAAGTTAGATAAGCTTGCATATTCATCTGCTGCTGATCTAGGTTTTGGTTTTGACTTTTGCAGTTTTAGTTGTTGAATTTTTGTTTGAGTCTTGAAGTTAAAAGTTTTTTCACTTGCAATAGGTTTAGTTAATGGATGGTTGATTTGGATTTTGCGTGGGGTTTTAATTGTTTTGAATTGCATTGTCGCAGGTGGCCTACTTGGAAGATATAGTTTCAGAAAAGGGAGAATGTGGTGTTGGGTTCATTGCGGACTTGGAGAATAAAGCTACTCATAAAATTGTAAATGATGCTCTGATAGCACTTGGTTGTATGGAACACAGAGGAGGTTGTGGTGCTGATAATGCTTCTGGTGATGGTTCTGGTTTGATGACTTCCATTCCTTGGGATCTATTTAACGAATGGGCTGAGAAGCAAGGAATGGCTTCTTTCGATAAGCTGCATACGGGTGTTGGAATGCTGTTCCTACCCAGAGATGACCACATTAGGAAAGAAGCCAAGAAAGGTGAACCTAGAATAGTTTTATGCATATTGATTGTGTATTGCAGCTCTGGTATCCACTCCAAGCTATATTTCTTTCAATGTATAACATGCAATATCTTCCTTTTTGAAATTTCTCTTCAGTTGTTACAAGTATCTTTGAGAAAGAGGGCCTGGAGGTGCTTGGATGGAGGGCTGTTCCTGTAGAACCATCCATTGTCGGCCATTTTGCAAAAAAGACAATGCCAAACACGGAACAGGTCTTTGTTAGAATTGTCAAAGAAGATAAAGTAGACGACGTTGAACGAGAACTTTACATTTGCAGGAAGCTGATTGAAAGAGCAGTTGTTTCTAAAAGTTGGGCCTCTGAGCTCTACTTTAGCTCCTTGTCCAACCAGACCATTGTTTACAAGGGAATGCTTCGTTCAGAAGTTCTTGGGTTATTTTACCCAGACCTTCAAAATGATCTTTATAAATCTGCTTTTGCCATCTATCATCGAAGATTTAGCACAAATACTAGTCCCAGATGGCCTCTTGCTCAACCCATGAGGTTTCTTGGACACAATGGGGAGATCAATACCATACAGGTTATGCTTCTCTTCTGGTCGATTGGTTTGTTTGGTCTAAGACTAAGGTAGGTCCTCTTTGCTGAAACAAACAAGTTTTCAGGGGAATCTAAACTGGATGACATCAAGAGAAGCATCTCTAAGATCACCTGTCTGGCATGGACGCGAAAGTGATATTCGTCCAATTAACAATCCAAAGGCTTCGGACTCCTCTAACCTTGACAGTGCAGCGGAAGTATGAGTCATCTAACTCCTAATTTTTCTTTTTTTCTGTTGTGATTCTCTTTGTGGTATCCACTTCTGGAGAAACAAACAATAAGAAGAAGCGTAGAAGTGTCTGTTGATTTTGAAACTAAGCATTAGTCATATACCGCATACATTAAACTCGCCTGACTGTTTTCAAAAACAAAAGAAAAAACTTCTCTATGTAATGAGCAGTTGAGCACTTTATGAAAAAAGCAACACAGCGTGCTAGTACATACATTTACCCACTCTTCAGAATAACCTGGAGGCCTAGATTGTAGACTTTTCTTATTGCTGCGAGAGTTCAACGTATTTATATTATTGAGGTTGTGCAGCTTTTGATAAGAAGTGGCCGGACTCCAGAAGAATCTCTTATGATTCTTGTCCCAGAGGCATATAAAAATCACCCGACTTTAATGATTAAATACCCTGAGGTATTGCTTCGTGTTTGCTTTTTTGGTCTTTATGGATACTTGCAAGTGGTTCTCTTATCTGCTTTCCAACTGTAGGCTATAGACTTTTATGATTATTACAAGGGCCAGATGGAGCCTTGGGATGGACCTGCATTGATATTGTTCAGGTAGTTTTCTTGGATATTTCTTACTCTTGACGATTTAGTCATGTGCGTAAGATTTAAGCTTTCAGCCGCCCTTATTCCTCCACAATTTTTTAACTTGAGAAAAATGAGTACTTACAACTGTTCTAGTAGGCTTGTAAGTTTTGATCACTCAGATCTTTCCTGCTCGTCTTTTGGTGGTATCCACATTTGTTGACAACTCGAGGGCCAAATGACCCTGATGATAATTTGTCACTCAAAGTGCTAGCTGGTCTAACTAACAAGTCTGTGGTATTTAATTCTTCTGCTTTCACATTCCAAAACTTCGCCACCTTGACTTGTTTGGTGCAGTGATGGAAAGACTGTTGGAGCTTGCCTTGACCGCAATGGACTTCGGCCTGCTAGGTATTGGCGGACAAGTGATAATGTTGTCTATGTAGCCTCTGAGGTGCGTTTTGTCTTTTACTCTATGTATGTGTTCTTTATCTAAGGATGGTGGTAATGGTTGCAAGCAGATGATTGGGCTTATGCTTGAATCTTAAAGCTTTGGTCCTGACAGGTCAGAAAACCAATTCGTTTAATCACTTTGGAAGTCTCTTCATTTTTCTTTCTTGACATAGCTATGCTGACTTTTATGATAGGATGACAGTATAAAATAGTTCCTTGGTTATTATTTAGGGTGACATCTAGGAGTGTTTTATATCCCCTCGAAGAAACCAAGTGTTTTCTTTGGATACGGGTTTCTAGAAACCAAGTTAATACTTTTCAAATCAAGATAGATAATTAGGTAGGATAAACAGGGGTCCTGTTACCAAATTGTGTCTATATCTTGGCTGCAGAAGAGTTGTTAAGTCATGCCTTTATACAGGTCGGAGTCCTTCCAATGGATGAATCGAAAGTCACCATGAAGGGTCGTTTAGGACCTGGCATGATGATATCTGTTGACTTAGAAAGTGGACAGGTTGGTGCACCAGACCATGGTCGATCTTTCTCTTTATTGGCAGACATCCTGATATATAATTTGTGTGTCTGTTGTTTCCCATTATGAATATGTGAAATTTCAGGTATATGAGAACACAGAAGTGAAGAAGCGGGCTGCATCATATAACCCTTATGGAAAGTGGGTTAGTGAAAACCTGCGAAACGTGAGGCCTTCTAATTTTATTTCGTCAGCAATCATGGAGACTGAAGAGACCTTAAGACGCCAACAGTAAGCCTTTCTGTTTCTCTCGTTCTATGCTTCTATCATGTGCTATATGCGCATCATATGGTGATTAATCTGAAATCAAAGTACTTAACTTTTCGTAACAGTTATTTTCTGACATATATCTGTTGTGAGGGTGAAAAAGTTGATATTTTTTTAAGTACAACATTCATCAGTATTCAATGGTTTTACAGTTTGTAGATACTAATAGCTTTTTCTTTTGGATCAAGAAACTAATTTTTGCTATTCATGGTATATCTGACTTTACACTAGGGCGTTTGGCTACTCGAGTGAAGATGTTCAGATGGTAATTGAGTCAATGGCTGCACAGGGAAAAGAACCGACGTTTTGCATGGGGGATGATGCTCCAGTGGCAGTATTGTCTCAAAAGCCGCATATGCTTTATGATTATTTCAAGCAGCGGTTTGCTCAGGTTTGTTCTTCTCATTGAATGGGCACAAATTGATCTGTCTGTTTCTGGTTAACTGAATACACGATTCGTCTTAGATTATTGAACTGTCCTTTGAGAAGGTCCCCCCTTATGGCTCCTCACATGGTGTACTTACAGGTTACAAATCCAGCTATTGATCCTCTTCGAGAAGGCTTGGTCATGTCACTTGAAGTTAATATTGGAAAGCGTGGAAATATATTGGAGGTTGGGCCTCAGAATGTTTCACAGGTCAGAGTGCCTAATTTTGGTTTTTGTGCTCGCTTAGAAACGTTTGGCTTTGGCAAGATTTCATACTCATCAAGATTTGTAATTTCATGAGCAGGTTGTTTTGTCTGGTCCTGTACTAAATGAACGGGAGCTTGAGGGTCTGCTCAGTGATCCACATTTAAAATCTCAAGTCTTGCCCACATTTTTTGACATACATAGAGGAATTGAAGGATCTTTGAAGAAGGCTCTTCTAAAACTCTGTGAAGCTGCGGATGAAGCTGTTCGAAATGGTTCCCAAGTACTTGTACTCTCAGACAGATCTGATAATCCGGTACATTCAGTTTTCAGAGTGTATGCGTTCAATTGTGGTTTAAGATGTATGCTATGTGAATTGTTATCACCTGTCACATTTTTTGTTTTGATCTTCTAACAGCAATGCTCTAGGCTCTCATTATTGTCTTTGCTCGTGTTGAAATTGGAACTGTTTAGGAAAATAAAGTCAAGTTCGTGTATTTATATACTTTTTTGTCAAGTTTAAATGTGAACGTACAAGTACCATCATTGCTGGTTGCATTGTTGGTTTCTTGTTAATGAATTGCTATGATCTACCACTGTAGGCATCCGTACAATGGTGTTCTATTGAGTATTCTCGCTGTTAGTCTTTGTAGTTTTCATTTATCTCCGTTGCTTTCCTGTTTACTTCAGTTTTATAATTTTCCCCTTAAATTGCAGCTCATTTTGCTTGTGTTTTTGTGTATCAGGGCCGTACTAGCTATTTTCTTTTCTTACTCACTTTTAATGTCTATTCCTAATCCAGCTGCCTATCCCTATTTCAGGAACCAACTCGACCTGCAATTCCAATGTTGTTGGCTGTGGGTGCTGTTCACCAACATCTGATCCAGAACGGTCTTCGGATGTCAGCTTCCATAATTGCTGATACAGCTCAGTGCTTTAGTACTCATCACTTTGCCTGTTTGATTGGATATGGAGCAAGGTTTGTACTTTTCTTTTTCATTGAATCTTTCATCCTGTTAGGCTTTCTTTTTTTGTTAAGAAGCAAGTCATGTAGAATGCTTATATAGTTTCTTCTCTCTTTCAGTACTTTTTGCAAAATGCTAGCACTCTCTATAGTAGGCTCGTTTTTTTCATACTTAGTTTATAATATACTCGTATTCTTAATTTTAAGTTGTGTAACGATTTGTAAGTGCTTTCCTCAACTGTTAATTGTCGCATCTATTGAAAATGATACGGATCTATGTGTATACCCATATTTCAGTGCTATATGCCCACACCTAGCACTCGAGACATGTAGACAGTGGCGCCTGAGCAACAAGACTGTGAACATGATGAGAAACGGAAAAATGCCTACTGTGACTATAGAACAGGCGCAAAAGAATTATCGCAAGGTCAGACATGTTAATGGTTCTTATAATTGACAAATTTTCTCAAGTGCTGATAAGCCATTTGATCGTTTGCTTGCATTCGTATATTGCTTGCCAAACTGATTGTAATCTTTTCCTATTGTAACACTGCTGTCGTTTTTATAAGTAATGGGAGAAAGGTATTCTAAGATCCTTTGAATTGCTACCGCAGGCTGTTAACACTGGTCTTCTTAAGGTTCTCTCTAAGATGGGCATCTCGTTATTCTCTAGGTTCAGTTTCTGAACCATCTATTTTATTTTTTTAATTTTGTCACTGTTTCTGTTTATTTCCAACTTTAACAACTAAGCTCTCTTTTTTCAGTTATTGTGGAGCACAAATATTTGAGATTTATGGATTGGGAAAGGATGTTGTTGAATTTTCGTTCTGTGGTAGTGCATCTCGAATTGGTGGGTTAACTTTGGATGAGGTCAGAAAACTCCCTTAACCGTTTCATACTAAGATATTCGATGAGTTGCCTGGTCTGAGTAGAAATATTTATTGGAGCTTTTTTCAGATATCAACTTAATACCTCTTTGATATTAAGGTTCTGGACCTCAGTTGAGATGATATTTTTATCTATATGTGTTACAACCTTAAAGGAGCATGTACTAATACACATTCTCAAAACATGTGTGTGCTTTTTGGCTTCTGTAATTTGCTTATATGTTTGGAATTGTTCTTTTCTTGATGATTGCTTTAGTTTTAAATCATTGACTAGTTTAAGCAGATGAATAGCTCAACCGTTGCTGCTAAAAATATTTTTCAGAGATAGTATGAAGATATATATTAATTAATGGAAACTCTTAAGGCAATAAGCCAGTAACTGTACTTTTATCCCTAAACTGGTTTGTGAATACCATCTGAAGTACTTAGTTGAGGTTCTGATATAATCCTGATATTTCGTCTACTGTTGAATGCTTCTCATGTTATATTTTCTTTCAATGTAAAATATTTTTTGTTACAAAGAGATTTCTCTCATCCTTAATTCTTCATATATCTTGCAGCTGGCTAGGGAAACGTTTACTTTCTGGGTGAGGGCATTTTCTGAGGATACAGCCAAACGGCTAGAGAACTTTGGTTTCATTCAATTTAGGCCCGGAGGTAATTTTCTGGACTGGAAGTGTATTTGGTGAGGAGCTTGCATGTCTGCGCTCAAATACATACCCTCGCACCTATAGAGAAACATATATCTTACTACCTTTGTTTATACATATAACTATGGCGAGTTAGATAGAGCTATTGAGTGTATATTTTCTTACATTATAAGGTTGCATATGCACAAACAAACCTTTTTACTGTCACTTTAGTGAATTAAATTTCTGCCATTCATTATGCACATGGTTTATTGTGTTCAGAACGCTGTCTAGTATGATCTTTGATTTAGTATTTTTTGTTATTTGAAAGGCGAATATCATGGAAACAACCCAGAGATGTCTAAATTACTTCATAAAGCTGTCCGCGAAAAGAGTGAGACAGCCTATGCAGTCTATCAGCAGCATTTAGCCAACCGTCCTATTACAGTGAGTGCTATAATCTCATCTTCATATCTGATTGTCTGTTTTCTGGAACAAGTGAATATTAGTCTTTGTATATTCTTTTGCTGTAGGTTTTCCGCGACCTTCTTGAGTTCAATAGTGACCGTAAGCCTATTCCTGTTGGGAAGGTTGAGCCTGCTTCCTGTATTGTGGAACGGTTTTGTACAGGTGGAATGTCTCTTGGAGCAATCTCAAGAGAAACTCATGAGACAATTGCTATTGCAATGAACAGATTAGGAGGAAAATCCAATTCAGGGGAAGGAGGCGAGGTAGTGCTTCATTATCTAGTTCAGATTTTGTTCAACTTCGTAGAATTTACCACTATAGTAGCTGAAAATCACCGTCTATCTTTCTAGGATCCGATCCGCTGGAAGCCGCTAACTGATGTTGTTGATGGGTACTCTTCAACGCTGCCACATCTTAAAGGTCTTCGAAATGGGGATACGGCTACAAGTGCTATTAAGCAGGTACTGGAAGTCAACTTGGCTAGTGGATATTTCATATTTTCATTTGTATTCTGCTTACTACTCACTCTCAGGAAGTTATTGGGTACTCTTTTGTTTCCTCCATGTTCATTCTTAATATGTACTCGTCTAATGATTTCCATAGACCAAATGACCTTTTGTATTCTCGTAGGTTGCTTCTGGGCGTTTTGGTGTCACGCCGACGTTTTTGGTTAATGCGGACCAGTTGGAAATCAAAGTTGCTCAAGGAGCAAAGCCAGGTGAAGGTGGCCAACTTCCTGGGAAAAAAGTTAGCGCATATATTGCTAGACTAAGAAATTCTAAACCAGGAGTTCCGCTTATTTCTCCACCACCACATCATGATATTTATTCCATAGAGGATCTGGCTCAGTTGATCTTTGATCTTCATCAAGTACTTTTCTTGGACTGTAAATATTTTGCCTACTTTTTAGAATCAGGGTTCCCTCTTAACAAAAATTAATAATCAGGTCAACCCCAAGGCGAAAGTGTCAGTCAAGCTTGTATCAGAAGTTGGAATAGGAACAGTTGCCTCAGGAGTAGCGAAGGCTAATGCTGATATCATACAGGTATGCACATCCTTTCAGAGTTTGTGAGAAATTTCAAATTAGAGAATTGAATATATTAATCAACATCTTAGCTAAAAATACATGCAATTCTGCGATCGGTTTGCTTTTAATATGTAATCTCTGGGGCCATGCCTAGGCAAGATATTTAATCAGTTTTGGCTTCAAGGATCACTTGCATGCCTCTTCTATTTTGTCTAGTGACGATCCTTATTCCAAATCTCAAATTCTATGTATATGTTCAAATGTGTCTTTTACTTACCGAAACATAGTTATGCAATTATGGATATTGAAACTTATGATATTTTCTTTGTTAACAGATATCAGGGTATGATGGTGGAACTGGAGCCAGCCCTATCAGTTCCATAAAGCACGCTGGTGGCCCGTGGGAACTTGGACTAGCTGAAACTCAGAAGGTATACACTCTCGTCGTGAGAATTGTGTTTCATTTTAGTTTGCCCTGGTAGTCTTTTATCAGCTTCTGTTTTCCGTGTAGTCTCTTATTTATTTGTCGATGTCTATCGATAGCTAAGTTCAATCTTTTTCAGACTCTCATTGGAAATGGACTTAGGGAAAGAGTTATTATCAGGGTTGATGGCGGATTCAAAAGTGGTGTTGATGTGTTGATAGCTGCTGCTATGGGCGCTGATGAGTATGGGTTTGGTACTCTGGCAATGATTGCCACAGGATGTATTATGGCTCGCATTTGCCACACTAATAACTGCCCTGTTGGTGTTGCCAGTCAGGTAACTTGGATTCTCTTCTTACTTGTTTATGTATATTTTTGCAATGCATAACCAATTTCCCTAAATTTGGTTACAGAGAGAGGAACTGCGTGCACGTTTCCCTGGTCTTCCGGGTGATCTTGTCAATTTCTTCTTGTATATTGCAGAAGAGGTAATCTTCTAGAAAATTTCACTTGTACAAAATTTTCATTGATTTTAGCACCTAATATTTCATCTATATTTTGTAGGTGAGGGGCATATTAGCTCAGTTGGGATATGAAAAATTGGATGATATAATTGGGCGGACAGATTTGCTAAAGCCTAGGGATATCTCGCTAGTAAAAACTCATCTTGATCTCAGTTACCTCTTGTCTGTAAGTAGTCCAGAACTGTGTTTATCGCGTTTATAGTGCATACACCTACATGCAAGTTGTATCGGTGTAAATCTCATTTCTTCTTCAAATTTGCAGTCTGTTGGGCTGCCAAAACGAAGCAGTACTTCCATTAGGAAGCAGGAGGTTCACTCAAATGGCCCTGTTCTTGATGATACTCTACTTCAGGATCCAGAGGTAACAAGTAGTTTCTTTCTTATTGACGCTTATGTAGCTTATGCCCAAATCTGAAAGCAACCTGGTTTAGTTGTATATGAATGTCAAAACCCTTTTACTATAAAAGAGCCTAGACTTAAAAGAAAGAAGTTTTTCTATTGACGCATGTACTTCAGGATCCAGAGGTAACAAGTAGTTTCTTTCTTATTGACGCTTATGTAGCTTATGCCCAAATCTGAAAGCAACCTGGTTTAGTTGTATATGAATGTCAAAACCCTTTTACTATAAAAGAGCCTAGACTTAAAAGAAAGAAGTTTTTCTAGGAAGACGTATTTCTTATATTTTGGTTATTACCCAGATAATGGATGCAATTGAGAATGAAAAAACGGTTCACAAAACCGTGAGTATATACAATGTGGACCGTTCTGTCTGTGGTCGGATTGCAGGGGTGGTAGCAAATAAATACGGAGACACTGGTTTTGCTGGACAACTGAACCTAACGTAAGCCAATGCTACAATTCAGTAAACTCGAAACAAACTCCGAA
>VBRH01000181.1:13635-34555 GCA_014578085.1 Cardamine resedifolia | reverse complement strand
GGGGGGGGGGTAAAATTTCTTGAGTATGTAACGTTTTTACACCCCATTTTTAGTAATAATAAAAATTTTACATGCTAACTAATATTTTTCTATTTACAGCAATTTTAGTGATTTTCCCGGAAGAATAATTATCTGAATTGGGATTGTGCGATCATCTTTGGAATGTATAGAAGCCAACATTATCATTTCGAACTGTGGGTTAATTTGTTTCAAAGTCCAATTGTTACTACTATTGGACACGTGTAAACACCACAGGTCATGTTGAGAGCATTGCATTTACACATGGAATCACGAAGAAGATACCTTTATGATGAGTGGTTTTTGGTCTCTAATATTTGTCCAGACCTTAAGCAAGACCCGATTTTTGACAAATCTTTATTTTATTTTATTTCAATTGTAGTGTTACTTTGAATTCTGGTCTGATAAAAATATACTCAAGTATTTTTCTAAGCGATTATATTGGACAGACTAACCATAGTTTACATGATAAATGACCTGTGACATTTTTTTTATATTAGCTTGTGATTATTTTAATAATTTTAAAATAGCAGTAATTTGATAAGTAAAATTTACTTCATTGCAATTTTTTTAATATACAAAAAGTAACTGATTTATTTAAAATAATTCTTAATTTATGGGCTTCATATTAATACTAATCCATACTTATGTATTAACTAAATTAAGAGCCACTTAATATGAGGTTTTTAAATTTTATTATTTAAATTAAAATTAAGCAATATATATTTAGCCACAAATATTATTTTTGATGATATTCCCAGTTGAAGAGTATGCAAATATTTAGAGAATAAAAATATCCGTTGAACTTGTGATATTTAATTTTATTTGTTCACTAGTGAGTACTGAGTAGTGAGCAGTGGTGACCAGAGATACTCTTTTTAATTGGTCCTTATTGAAATGCTGGAGAAAGAAAATGATACCAGCTTAGCCTTACATACAAATTAACAACATTCATCGAAAGAAGCCAATTATAGTATACGAAGCCACAGGGAAACTGATAAGTCGTAAACTTCAGTGAGGAAACTGACCTTTAGGCAGAAAGCATCCGATATATATCGATGGAGTATCTCCGAGTGTTGATGTAGGAAGAGTTCGGAAGACAACCATAATTGGATCATCTCCGAAGCTATATATACTTGCGATCTGATTAGAGCATATGCCGGTATCGATGTGTCACGGTGAAGCCGGTGATTCCTTTCTTTCCATATAAAATAGATTGTGGTCTGTCATGCAAGGAAGAGGCGCTTTATGACATATGTTTCCAATCATGCGGTGAAGAGAAGTTGTAACATCGAGAAAGGTTTTTCCAGATTAACCATGAGGAGCTAAAATCAAAGTAGAGATGTCATCTAGATTCAGGGTAAACGTTACAAAAGAGGCATCAATTCTTTTTCTTAATTTTTTTGTATTAATATCATAATATTTGTGATATAGTTTTGTGTACTCTTATACGACGATCGTGACATGCATTGTTTTCTTTAACAGCTAAGCATTAATATCAATATATTGACTCAGCCATTTCAAAAAATAACAAATAACGCTTTTTATACGTTAATAATGCTAAATAATTATAATCTGATATATCATTTGCAAAAATATAAACTAACGTTTTTGTTTATAAGGCAACAGTATATTGTCCACGGATCGACAGTTACACCTTTAATAATTTGAAAATGCTTGCAAATTTTTTAAACAGTATATACTAAAGTAACAAAAAAACATGAGTCCTCTTTTTAATGTGTAGTAAACAAAAAAAAAACACTTGTAGCTATTTTTTTTCTCTCTTCATCTGCTCCTTTACAAAAAAATGCTTTCAAAATTATTAATCGATACGTAAAATTGAAAAAATAAAGATGTTGAATTAGGAAATTTTAAGTACGTACAAACTATCCACCCTAACCAAAGCTTAATTAGACGAAAAAAACTATAAAGGTAGAAAACTTTTCACAAGGCTTTTCATAAGGTAGAAAAACTATAAAGCTTTTATTTCTTACATTTTCGACAAAAAAATCCCCATAAATATGTCATTATCTTCTCTCACTCGGCATAATTGACCGGTTTCTTGTCGCCATGTTTAGCTGACCAACTACAAATAGACGTGCATGTGCTCATCTACGTTTCACTGCCAAAAACATCTTCCCCCACAACAAACCGAAGAAGCTTAACTATAAGTGTTTTGTGTGTAACGAAAGCAAAATTAACATGGGAAGCCTCAAGTCTCTCGCTCTCTTGGCTTTGCTCTTTTCCCTCTCCCTCGCTGTTATTGCGGACACATCCAACGATGCCACACATGGTATATGTAGAACTCTATATTTATATTTTCTCTTTTTACACTCACATAACAACTGATGATCGAATGTTTAATCCATGATGTATATACAACATATAAATCATGCGTGCAGCTAAGGATGAAGTGAAGCCAAGTGAAGCAACTGATGCCATAGAGCCGCAAAAACGTGGCCGTGGTGGTTGTAGGTACGGATGTTGCGGCGCCTTCGCTTTTGGAGGGTGCAGCGCTTGTTGCAGCCAGCCCCAGGTCGTGGAAGCCGAGGCCAACAACCAACCCCAGGCTGCGGAAACCGAAGCCGAGGCCAACGACGTTGTTGTAGAGCCTCAGCAATGGTGGCCTGGCTTTTGTAGGTTCGGATGTTGCGGTGGCTGGTTTTTTGGACGGTGCAACTTCTGTTGTCTCCAACCCCAAAAAGTGGAATCTCTGGAAGCCGAGGCTGTTGAAGCCAACGCTGTTGAGCCCCAACAAAGGTGGGGTGGTGGTGGTGGTTGTAGGCATGGATGTTGCGGTGTCTGGCGTAATGGACACTGCAGCTATTGTTGCAGACGTCCTCAAGACGAGACCAACAAGGTTGTAGAAGCTATTGAGCCTCAGCAAGGTTGGGGTGGTGGTGGTGGTTGTAGGTACGGTTGCTGCGGTGGTTGGAGTTATGGACGGTGCAACTACTGTTGCAGCCGTTCTCAAGCCAAAACCGATGTTGTTGAGCCTCAACAACGTGGTGGATGTAGGTACGGTTGTTGTGGAAGCTATGCATATGGACAGTGCAGTGCTTGTTGTGCCAAGAAGATGACTACGGAGGAAGAGAAGGAGGAAGAAGCTAAGCCATGAGTTGGCGTGTAACACAAACTCTATGTTTGTATGCATGCTACGCATGGTTAATTACTAGTATAACGAACGTACGTACGTATGTCAAAAATAAAAGCAAAAATGGTGCCTAAGTAACCTAGACTAGCTCAATAAAATAATCGTAGTTTGTATTTTGTTACGTAGTTGTTTTGTCGTGAAGATTATGAATAATAANCAATATAAGAAGAGTTGTTCTTATATTTCTTTTGTCTTTAAACACTTCAAGTTTTCAAAAAGTACTTGCTCTTCGCTAAATGCTTTTAAACCTTCAAACCTTTAAGTTCTTAACAAGTAAAAAAACCTACCTAGAAAGTTTAGTTCGTAAAAGAATAAACAAACATGCTATAATTAAATATCTCCGCGATGGATGTAAATTTTTTATTTATTTATTATGTTTTCTACTATGGTATAGAAGTAGAACCCATATTTTGCTTTGTTATATTCTGGATATTTTGATTCCACATTCTCACTTTTTTTTTTATTTAAGACGGCATAAAAAGAATAAACTCAAAAAAAAAAAGAAAAAAAAAATCAGAAACTAAACTTGGAAAAAATATCCCAAAAATACACTCCAAAAAAGAAAAAAAAATACACTCCAAATGCACTCCAAATGCTTTCTTTTAAAATCAGAAACGAAACTTGGAAATTGTAATGGAGACTGGGATGCGATATGACATCTAGCTTTAAGGTTTTCTTATGCAAATACTTTTAGCACGGTTGTTGGGCCAATCTTGACATGTTATTGGGCTAACTTGTAGTTGATATAAAGTGATTCGGCCTCATCTTCTCCTTTCCTTTGTGGAGTTATGATTAAATTAAATAGCAAATAAAATGCTTAAATCTGAAATAATCCAAAGTCTAGGGGCTGCTTCTTTAATTATTCTAGACTTTCTTCAAAAATCAAATTTCGAAACCCATCATCACCAAGTTCACCCTCACGGCCTCCTTTCCCGAACTATTATTAGCCGAGCCAATGAGAGTTTCTCATGCGATGAAAGATCAGAATTGACGGCAAGTAATGTGTGAGGACTGAGGAGGTTGATGCTGATGCATTGGTGTCTGGTGAATGAAACATGAGATATAGTTCCATCTGTCACAACTCACAATCTTGTGGGTTGCAAATGGAGTTTGTAACTTGTAACATGTAAGATTAAACACCTTTCATGATTGTGTCTTAACATGTAAGAAGATAATATTCGTACATGGGATAAAGGCCTAAAGCAGACTCTTTTTCTTTCCACCTCAATCAGAATAATTCTAAAAGAAACACAAGACAGAAAACACACACGTCACAAAACCGTTTACCAAAATAAAATACTACAAGTTATATTTTTTATTTCCCAAAGTTAGATTAGTTTTTGGTTTTCGCAGAGTGAGATCTTCACAATTCTATAGATGCTGGTCGGACGTTTGTTTTATCAGAGAAGTAAAATTATACAAATTATATTTTCAAAAGATTTCCCAAATAGAACTTTCGACATGATGAGAATGACACTGTTTTTCCGAATCTTTATTTAAATCTACGTCCTACTTTTCCACATGTTGAAAGAAAAAAAGAATTAACTAGAAAACTATTATTCTTAAAATACAGAGAAGAAAAAAAAAGTCATCAATAGTCGTAACATTGGATCGCTTCTCCTAATCGATTATGCTTTTCTCTATTTATTCCTTGTCTCTCTCACGCATTCTCAAACAAGAAACATCCAAATAATTAATATAAATGAATATTATTAACTAACTAGCCATTCCAATATGTACACTTGAAACACACATTTTGCCCAAGAAGAGAAAACAGCTGCTAGAGAATCAATGCCGATCAGTCGGAATGTTCTGACCTGGGCCGTTGTGGCGGCAGTTATGGCCGTCCTGGTCGTCTTCGTCGGACCATACATCATCGGTCCGGAGAGTATAGTGGGCTCGAAAAACGTCCTAACCACCGCGAGGACAATCCCGCTTCCCGTGGATGGACCGGAGAGCCTGGACTGGGACCCACAAGGGGAAGGCCCATACGTCGGCGTCACCGACGGTCGCATCCTCAAGTGGAGCGGTGAAAATCTTGGCTGGGTCGAATTCGCCTATACATCTCCCCACAGGTCTGTTTTAATAATATGAAGTTATGTATGCACCAATAAGTTACCAATATCAATTTGCTTAAGTCTGTTTGCAAATATTTGATTTTAAGTAATGGTTAAAATGTTTATATCTTAACAAACATAACACCTTTTCTTTATCAAAAAGAAAAAGAAACAAAAAAAGAGACATGGGTTATAGTGTAAATGTATACACAACACAAATACTTAACGATATTTCTAATTTTGTTTATAAATTTATGAAGAGAGAACTGTTCGAGCCATAAAGTGGAACCTGCGTGTGGGAGGCCTTTGGGACTTAGCTTCGAGAAGAAATCGGGAGATTTGTACTTTTGCGACGGTTATTTTGGGGTAATGAAGGTCGGGCCTAAGGGAGGATTGGCCGAGAAGGTCGTGGATGAGGTCGAAGGTCAGAAAGTTATGTTTGCAAACCAAATGGATATAGACGAAGAAGAGGATGCTATCTACTTCAACGATAGCAGCGATACCTACCACTTCGGGTATTGTAATTTCACTTCCCTACTACTTAAAAAACAAAAACAAATCTGATATCAAGATCTGGATTTTTATTGTGAGTTCTATGTTGCGATTGTTTCAACATGATAATTTTTATGTTTGCGTCTATCAAATTTGTCTAATATGAAACGATTTTAGTTTTCATAAAATTTTCTTATAAATTACAAATAAATTTTTTCCTTCTAACGTTTGAGGTCTACAATTAAAAAAAAAAAATCTTTCAAAATCTAAAGATTTTGGTTTCATTTAGAAAACAAACCACTACATTATAATATGTAAACTCTAAAAAAAATTAATATATAACCTTCAAGTTTGTGGTTTTCTTCAACCAAAACGATAATTTTAGGGTCGCTTTGTGTTTCGCGTGTGTTTACAGTTAAAAACAAAGTCGTAAAACAACTATTCTATTTTTTTTAAAATTACATGTAACCTTTTTTTTTTCTTTAGTAAGATTTAACATCAAGGACTAGTCTAAAGTAAGATATCTTTATGAAGACTCAATTCTTTTTAATATTCTCAAAATGTTAGATCAATATTGTTTGGATCAGGGACGTATTCTACGCGTTTCTGTGCGGAGAGAAGACAGGAAGAGCGATTCGTTACGACAAGAAGACTAAAGATGCTAAAGTTATAATGGACCATCTTCATTTCCCTAATGGACTTGCCATAAGCAAAGATGGTTCGTTCGTGCTTTCATGTGAGGTCCCAACGCAACTTGTGCATCGCTATTGGGCCAAGGGACCAAAAGCCGGGACCCGCGACATATTCGCAAAGCTCCCTGGCTACGCTGATAACATCAGGAGGACTGCAACAGGGGATTTCTGGGTTGCCTTGCATTCCAAGAAAACTCCATTTTCTAGGTTATCTATGATCCACCCTTGGATAGGGAAATTTTTCATGAAGACGTTGAAGATGGAGCTGTTGGTTTTCCTTTTCGAAGGAGGGAAGCCTCACGCTGCCGCCGTTAAGCTCTCTGGCGAGACCGGAGAAGTTGTGGAGATTCTTGAGGATAGTGAAGGAAAGACTATGAAGTTTGTAAGTGAGGTTCAAGAGAGAGATGATAAGCTTTGGTTTGGGTCTGTGTTTCTGCCTTCCGTTTGGGTTCTTGATCGTAAGTGAATAACCAATATTTAAGTTTTTCAATTAGTGCCATAATTAGCGGATCTTTTCCTTGCTTCTACATTACTCTTACTCTTGTGTGTGGATTTGATGATGATCAAAGGTTTAAAGTATTTGCTGCTGTGTTGACTAAAAAAAAAAGAGTATTTGCTGTATCCAGTAAGATTTGCATTTAAAACTAATCCTTCTCAAAACTCTTGATTTATATAATTTACTGAAATGTTGGTTTTTTCCCCCCTTTTTTTTGTTAAAGTAAATCTTGGTTTTTATTGAATTACTTTTCGTTCAATTACAAGGGTCAATTTCTATATTTGATTTTTTAAAATGTTAATACATTAAAGTGCCAAGTAATTACTATAAGATAATATACCTACAAGCTAAAGACAGAGAGAAATGTAAATCTCAAACAAAACAGACGGTTTAAAACAGATAATTGATACAACCAAAATAAATTTAAGTTGCACTGAAGACAAATGTCTATAACATTATATGGTCAAGGTAAAAAGTTCACATTAAATTTGAATTGTGAGGCTACGGACTGGCCTTTCCAGTCCACTAACCATAATAGGGCAGGTTTAGAGTGGGATATTTGTAAACATGATGAGGTCACATTATTTTTTTAATTTCTTCCTTTAATTGATTCTGATGTTTTTGGAATTGTTTGTTTTGGATGGGTTTGATTACAAATAAAATAAAATGAAAAAAATGGTCAGAAGGCAACACGACGAATAGGTTGCCGAGTGGGGCTCATGGGGCTCATGCAGTTGCTTCTTCTGCCCACTGGCCACTGCCTCTTCTCCTGTCAATTCACTTTCTCTTTGTTTATCCTTTCGCGGTTAAAAGTTATGTTTCATTTATACATTCAACCAAAAAAAAAAAAATAACTTATTTGTTACAATTTAAATTTGTGGGTAATGAGGTATTGATCTCGCTACACTATTCTTAAAACAAAATTTTTTTTTTTTTAAAATTTCTGTCTCAAAAAGGAAATTTTAAACAAAAAGCATCAAAATTTAAAATTTCTAAATTGTAACGCCTTTCTTATCCAAAGTTTGATTTTCTCTGTGAGGAAAATGTTATTTTCCATATATATTTCTTCTTGGTTGAGTAACATTTACACTATAACAAAAATTGTAAAATTCTTCCTAGCTAATTAGACAACATATCTGCAGATTTGGATGGGAAAAAAATAGAGAGTGTAAGAGATAACTCTAAAATTTGATTACAATGAAGTAACTGTGACCCCTCAATTTCAGGCGTTGCAAGCAATCATACCATCTACGTGTGAATATGCCAGATAAAAATGTATTATTTCATCTTAATAAAGCTATTTCATCTTAAGAAGTAAATGTTTGAACAGAAAAATAAACAAGACAAACAAAATTAACAACCGAATTACAGTTCCACAAATCCCAAAAAATAAAATAACTCCCAAAAAATATTTTGACACGAGTTCGACAAATATAAGAAAATTATTTTATTTCTGACGCCTTATATATATAATCATTAACTCTTACCACAAAGTCACAAAACATTTTACAGGGGAAAAATCGAAAATATGATGAAACTGCTCTCGCTGGTGGCGATATCCTTTACCCTTCTCCTTAGCCTCACCGATTTTCCCGGCGAGAGACCAAAACATGGAGAATCTGTGTTGACTGTCCAATTCCCTGATTTCCGTCTGATTCCGACCACCGGAGCTTCGGGACCGGAGAGTTTCGTCTTCGATTTCTCTGGCGAAGGTCCTTACACTGGTTTATCTGACGGTCGAATTGTTAAGTGGCTAGCTAATGACAGCCGTTGGATCGATTTCGCTGTCACCACCCTAACAAGGTAAGCACTCATTTTTTTTCTTTTTTTTAAAAAAATTTTATTGGGTTTTTTGTTTTTTTGCTCGTAAATTTTTGTTGTTTTGGTTTTATGTTTTAACTCCTTCAGTTGTATCCACCAACTCCTACTGTCCCATCGAAATTATTGATTTGATTATCAGAAGGATGAAAATACCTCCTTTGCAATTCCTTCTAACAGTGAGGGGAATACATTGGGTTGATTAGATTTAATCAAAATTTAAATTTAATACAATTAGTTATGAATCTCTGACTAATGAAAAAGTGCTTTGTTTCTGCATATGTACTTCAACTTTTATGTGGTCAACTATGTTGTTTTAGAATCACATTTTTGTTAGTTTGGCGTGCATGTGAAGTTCCCAACTTCTCATCTCGGGGGGTTCTAAAACTCAGTTGCACTCAATTGCATGTGGATAAAATACCTCCCTTGCTTAGTGTATGTTTGGATCTCTCTATAAGCATGTGATCTACCATGAGTTATATATAAAAAAAAAAAACTATTTAACTTATTTTGATAAAGCTATTTCACTTATTTTAAGTCTTTGAACCCTATAAAAAAAAAGAAATGTTATGACTACGCAACTAACTGTTTCTTTGATTTTTTGATAAATAACCTAATTGTTTTTTTTTTCTTAAAAAAAACATAAAATGTTGCATTATTTCCCTTTTATTTACTAGGAGCCTAGGAGTAATGAGTAAACTACCCTTTCTGTTTTTGGTTACAAAAGATAAAAAATATGTTATTGACATTTTGGTGGTCCAAATTGGTTAGCAAATATGTTTTGGTACATCTCACATTGATTAATAAGAATATAAATAGATTTATTATCGAAAAATACATATGTATTCAATACACCTGGCTCTTAGGCCAAGTAAAAAAACCTTATGCTTACCTATTATTTTATATATATATATATATATATATCTATATTTTTTTTGGCCCTCAAATTCTAAAAGTTTTCATGGTTTATTGGCAGAGATTAAAATGTCAAGAATCATAACCATGTTTTCAGGGTTTCAGCCTTAAGAATGTCATTAACTTTTGATATTTCTCAACAAAGTGGTCAAATTTTTTTTTTGCTTTGAACCTTCGAAAACTCCGAGCTGGCTCTATACATCACTAGTTAAATGGTGTTGATTTGAGTTTAAAGTTAATTAGTTTTAGGTAAAAACAAGTTAGAAAAAAGTAACATTAAAATACGAAACAAAAAAAGAAAAAAATAACTTTAGAGCGATATTGTTTTATGATACAGAGAGAGTAGCAAATAAAAACACTCATTAAACTCAGGGTTGTTAGCCTTAGGGCATGAATGTTTAAGAGTTTTTTAGTGATTTTTGGATTATAGATTTTGGTTTTTAGATTTTAAGTTTTGGTTTTTAGTTTTTGGATTTTACAAAAGAGAAAAATAAAATAAATTAAAAAATTAAAAACAAAAATATTGTTCAAACAAAAATCAAAAACTCAGAAATATGGTTTTGTTTAGAAATTTTCAAAAACTCATAGAATCCAATTTTCTCATAATCATGAATGGGTAATTAAGTGGTTTTTCAAAAATCAAAAACCAAAAATCATGGTAAAAACTACTACCATTCAAGGCCTTAATATTAATAGCAAAAATAGTACCTGATGATGAGGATTTACAATTTCAGTGGCAATTTATGTTTTGATTAATTGATTCATTGCAGAGAAGGTTGTGAAGGCCCGCACGAGCACCAACAAACGGAACACGTGTGCGGACGACCATTGGGCCTGGCCTTTGAAAAATCCACTGGTGATCTTTATATCGCCGACGCTTATATGGGCCTTCTTAAAGTTGGCCCGAAAGGTGGTGTAGCCAACCAGATGTTGGATGAGCCCCTTCGGTTTACAAATGGATTGGATATCGATCAACGGACCGGAGTGGTCTACTTTACCGACAGTAGCTTGGTTTATCCACGAAGGTAAAGTAGTGGGAAATTTAATCATCTTAGATATAAAGAGCTTCTTTACATGAAAACATACACATTAACACATGATCTACATGGAAGCGTAGTCGTTCTTTTTTTGTTCGAATCATTTTGTTTCTTATATTAAAAAAATTTCACTACTCGTTAATCGTATAGGAACATCTAGTGTAAAAGCGTAAATTTGTTAATTTAATACATTGATTTTTATTTTATTTTTTGGCAGGAATTATATAGGGGTGATGATGAGTGGGGACAAAACCGGTAGACTGATGCAATACGACCCAAATACGAAACAAGTGACCACTCTTCTAAGCAACCTTGCGTTTCCAAACGGCGTCGTTTTGAGCCAAAACGGTGATTATCTTCTCGTCGTCGAGACTGCCGCGTGTCGGATCTTACGTTACTGGCTTAATGACACGTCGACGCCTAAATCTCGCGATAACTACGAGATATTCGCGGATCGGCTCCCTGGGTTTCCTGACAACATAAAGAAGAGTCCACGTGGCGGATTCTGGGTAGGCTTGAACACGAAACACTCAAAGCTGACAAAGTTTGCCATGTCGAACTCGTGGCTAGGACGCACCGCTTTGGGCCTTCCGGTGGACTGGATGAAGGTCCATTCGGTTTGGGCCAAGTACAAAGGCAACGGCATGGCCGTGAGGTTGAGCGAGGGTAGCGGCGTAATATCAGAGGTCTTTGAGGGTAACAATGGAAATAAGTGGATATCCATAAGTGAGGTGGAGGAAAGAGACGGAATTTTGTGGGTTGGATCGGTGAATACTCCTTTTGCTGGCATGTATAAAATCTAAATTTAATTAATGCATATATGCTAGCATCATTTATCAATAATTTAATCCATGATTCCTTTGTAGTAATAACAGTTATTACTATTCTTAATTTTAGTTTTTAGGATAAAAACTTCAAAGCGGACATAGTACCATGGTTTATATTGAACTAGCTACATGCTTTTCATAACTTATGATTATAATAAGGTACTATCATCCAAATTTTATTTGATATTAAAACAGTTGTTATTATTCATAATCTTCACGACAAAACAACTACGTAACAAAATACAAACTACGATTATTTTATTGAGCTAGTCTAGGTTACTTAGGCACCATTTTTGCTTTTATTTTTGACATACGTACGTACGTTCGTTATACTAGTAATTAACCATGCGTAGCATGCATACAAACATAGAGTTTGTGTTACACGCCAACTCATGGCTTAGCTTCTTCCTCCTTCTCTTCCTCCGTAGTCATCTTCTTGGCACAACAAGCACTGCACTGTCCATATGCATAGCTTCCACAACAACCGTACCTACATCCANAACCTTCAAACCTTTAAACAAATAAACCAAAAAGTGTTAGACATTAATTCCTAATGTGATGACACATGTGCACATGGGATGGATGAGTCACCATCCCATGTGCACATGTGTCATCACATTAGGAATTAATGTCTAACACTTTTTGGTTTATTTGTTTAAAGGTTTGAAGGTTCATGGAGTAAAAAAAAAAGAAGACGGTTCTGTCAAATGTTAATGCTATCCACATTTTATATGACTAGTTTTAAAGATGGCTAAACTCCCATCAAACCGTTTCTTTTGTTTGTCCAAATTTATTTGCAATGTCAAAGGAAGGAGACAGACATATGGAAGACCATCACAAGAAAGTAAAGTCACATATCTTCTCCGCAAACAGATATGAAAACAATTTCATGTTTTTTTTTTTTGGCGTTAAATATTTAGCTGTTCCTAATTGGTCTCTCAGAATTGTGTAGCATAGGCCTTATTCTAATCTTTTCACTAAACTTTAATTTTCAAAAAAATACTTTTTGTCATTTTATATTTGTATCTAACTATTTTGTTGTTAACCATTTTTTATACTCACCAAAAACCTAGTCATCAGCTATTCTATTTCTATACGTTAAGAATTAAGACTAAGATTCACTTAAATAACATCCACAAGAAACATTTAAAAGGTTGTCTAAATTAGTAGTTTACTATATTTGGAAATTTGGCTTAACATATAAATACACTAATAGTTAAACTCATAATCATCTGCCAGAAAAATTGAAAAAATAAAAAATAAAAAAATTAAGACATTACTAAATAAGGAAAAAATGGCGTTTGGAAGAAAAACAGCGATTATGTCAATCGCCTTATTTTTAACGATAGTAGCAGCGACCGGTACCGAAGTTGATGGCCAAATTCATATCCGACGGAGCTTAGCTGATTTTGGTGGAGGTTGCTGCAACGTGTTCATTCACACTTGTTGTTTTCCTAAACATTAATTTAATTACTTTTTATTATATATTACCTCGTAATTCTTTTGATCTACAAATAAAATTTTTAAAACTACCTAATCTAAAAAAAACACTTAAATATATAGATATTCAAATAAGTGGACCATTGAACAGAATAGTGATGAGCAATGTATATATATGAACCAAATGTGTTATTTTTAGAGGATCGTTGAAGTAATAAAATTGTCCCCAGATACATTTCTATTGTCTTAAGGTTTTCTTTTTATGAAAATATTAAAAATACTAGTTATCCATAAAATCATTTAATTATATCATTTTGAATTTAGATTTTCAACTTATTAAAAGAGTTAAAAAAAATACATTGTATTGGATAATCGAATACTCTCGGCCAAAATTCAAACTAGTTACGAATATTTAATGGTTATGTAAAATTTGTGCATCAATCAATAGTGATTCAGTGAAATATCAATTTAGATTTAAATTTTTATATCAACTTGGATTGTCTACACCATGATATAATAGCATTCTTCTAAACCAACAAAAATAATATATTAATCTAATTAATTGTGGAGTTAGAAAGGACTTTAATGTGAGGTTTATTTATAATCAAATAGAGATTTTTTGTTGGCTGAGTTACACAAACATAATCATATACTCTTTATTTAATTGTATTATATGATACGTATAACATAAAAAATATAAAGATTTGGTGTGTGTTCTTGCCTTTTCATTGGCCTTGTGTGCTATCGGAGGGGCACGGCCATATAAGTATTGTGTCCTAACATTGCTTGTAAGGGCATTTTAAATTTCGGTTTGGTATTTTATATTTTACGGATTAGAGACTAATGATGAAACCATCTCGGGGACAGGAAATCTAAGGACCATCAACATATTCAACTTAATTAAATTTCACATGAAATGAACTTTATCCCATAATTTACACATAAAAGAGTTAGTATATATTCAACTTTATAGCTCTATTTCTCTCCACCTCGCCTGAAATTGCTTAATGATGTCATCCTTAGTTGCTTCATATGTATTTTGTTCTCTTTTACCTCTCTACATCTCATTCTCCCATTATGTAACTCCAAGGACATCTCTGTAAGGAAAACTAAAAAAGATTATATGTTAACAAAAAAGATGAATATAAAGTAGGTTATTAAAAAAGAGAGTTAGTATATAAACATAAACATAAAAATTAACCACAAGATTTATATGTGAACTATAATTTTAATTTCGATAGTTAAATGTTAGAAAAACAAATCTGTTAATGGATTGTAAAGATAAATAAATATTTGTCGTTTGTGTATTGTTTTTCCTTAAATCAAAACATAAAATGGAAAACTCTCAATATATAACGCTAGTTTGATTGTGAGTATCAGTATCACGCATATATTAGAGATTTTGCACGATGGATCAGCCTATACCATACTTTTAACCGGTTAAAAAATACCGATCCGCATATTCCTGTCTGATATTATATACATATACTGCAGTATAGTAATAGTTAACATGGGGAACCTAGCATCTTGGTTTATGAAAAAGGTTAATGATAATTAGAGCATAGCATTTTCCACAAAATGGCACTTGAGTTCTTGAACTATAAAAATATTAAAGTTTTTTAACAAAAAAAGTTGAAATAAAGATCGATCTCAAGAATGATTAATTAGAACCTCTTAAAATATCCACTCGTTTTTTATTTTATTTTTTCATTTTTGGGTTCTTTAGGCAGAACAAATTTGGGATGTTTCCCTTTTATTTTCTTAACGGTACCATATCTTTAATGTTTTTAATTAATTATTTTAAATTAAATTTGGTTGTGGCCTTTTCAAGTGTTATCGCCTTATCGGATGTCGCCATTGTTGGATGATGTAAAGTAAAAAGGGCCTATCTGGTTTACGCCGCTACGTTTGTATCAAAGTCTTGTAGATTTGTGACATCCCGTATCGCAGAATTCACGTGTTTCGAGGCATCTACAATGCCGAAACGTATCATATACTATACATATAAATTTATATTCTTCACGTTTTACGAAAATTTTGTTGCTAACTAACGAAAATCGCATACCTTAAAAATCAGATTGAATAGCCATTTTAAGAAATGTACTAATTCTATTATGTTAGACATTTAGAACTATCAATTATATATTAGCAATTTGATTTTTTTTTAAAAGACTTGTGCCAATAAGTATAGGGCAACTGACTTCTGTGTATACTTTTGGAGCTCATTTGTAAAAATAACGTAGTGGCAAAATTGTAAATAAGTAGATGTGGATTTCTTCAAGCGTGTTAATGCAAATACCAAATAGCATAAAATTCGAGTACATTTTACACAAATAGCATGTTATTTTATGCATCCCATAAAAATAAATTCCGAGTCCGCCACTAATCAGTGACTATTTTATTGTTTTTATAGCAATAAACTAGTGTTATGTTTGGTTTAGTCATTAGTGAGCCAAAACTGGTTTAAATTAATAAATCACAAATAAAGAATCTAGAGTAGCCAATATTCATATAAGTGCGAAGAATTGATTCCGATGCGTTGTTGTGTTAAATTTCCTGAACATATTTTTATATGCTCCACTCATGTGATTATGTGGTTGATGAATATCAATCAGTTCCTCTTTTTCATATAACTCGGGTCTAAAAGACCTAATTGATCCCGGGGTTATATATTTATTGGATACGAACACATAATATTAAATTTCCGGACTGAAGTCCAAAACTATGTAGTCCTAGAAATGTATTTTTATTCCTGGTAGTAATCAAACAGTGAAAAGGGAAAGAAGAAACGAGTTTATGCCTTGTCACAGGTTAAGATTGAATTATTATTATTTGGTTTTAAAAACAAAATTTGTATGGTATTCGGCAAAAAATATCTCCTACGATATTATGAAGTAACTCCGAATATTTTTTTGTCAAGAGGTAGCTCCTAATCTTGAAGATAATCTACCGTTTTGTGTTTTCTTTAATTGTATAAGTCTAAGTTAACATCGATTCAGTCAAGCAGGTCTCTGGTCCATAGTAAGGTGACATTTGTCATTGATTCATATCAAATTTATAAAAAATCTTAATAAAAAAAGTAAAAAATGGCTTACGACCCAAAACTTTCGTGAGACGGGCTGGATTCAGCTCAAGTTCTACTCAAATTACTCTACATGATACTTTCATATCTTTGACCAAAAATAAAAAGATACTTTCATAACTAATGTAACTATTTTTCTATTGAAAACTCAGTTTAAAATGAGATCGCTTGCGCGATCGAAGATCAGAATATGCAAAAGTTATAACTGAAGTTTTTTTTTTTTTTTTCCCTTTTTGTCGACAAGTCGAGCTGTTAATATTCTCAAAATAGATCTCAACGTACGGTCGTATCTTTTTAAAATAATGGCTGAGGTTTGGTTCACCGTATTTAGACCATAAGGTCATTTAGTTTTTCTTTTTTATTTGTCGAAACTCATTTATTTTTTATTTTTTCTGATCAGTAAGCTTATTTCAATTATATAAACCAGTTTCTATTGATGATATCACCGTGAGCTAACGTGATTCGATACTAATTTATACACACCGAAACAAATAAATACATATACTAATAATAATGTGAGCATATCGATACATTACATATTTTGTCACTTATTAGACCGATTGGGTACAACCACTCATAAGAAGCACCCATTTTATTCATTTTTTTTTGTATTAATTGGGTGATTTTAAATGGATGTCAAAAAAAATGATTTTAGGTGACATATTCTCCAATTTCCATAAGCCCACCTCCATTGGTTAATAACTCCAATAGAGTTTTTATAATATTTTAATATATTTTGATTGTTTAATTATATTAAATAATTAAAAAAAAAGATGAACCAATTAATTTAAAGCATGTGGCATTAAGTTCTTAACTATTGTGATTAGAGTTTTTATTTTAAAGATTTAAGAGGTGATTCTTAATTCTGTTTCAGCATTTACTATTATTTTTTTTTAATGTTTAAAATTTCACTTAAGGGATGCTCTAAAGTTAGCATATTACACAAGTAAAGTCTAAAGTCTCACCGGAAAAAAAAAAAAAAGTATAAAATCTAAACTCGTAATACACACCCAGCCGACCCGGACGCACACTCCATTTGCGATTGCTTCCTGATTAAACTTTTTTTTTAGACAATATATTAGTTTGAACTTGAGTGATGATACATCAATGATATTAACACAAAATATTAGATCTTTTTTCTTAAAAAAAAAAACTTACATTTTCAACAATTACAAAAAAAAAAGCAGAGATGGAGGCCATCAGATACAATCCACCGTATCTTCTCTCATGTTACATGACAACGTGTCCCTATGCGTTAACAATATTCGTGACATTGACTTTGCATTTACACCAATCTTGAATTATTATATTATGCACATGGATATACTTTTGTACCGAATATAAAAAAATAATATTAAAACATACAAGTCAAATAGTAAATATTCACCGAATAAGATTTGATTGATAGTACATAATAGGTTTCTTTCAACCAAGTCAAATTATAAAGTTGCAAATATATAAAAGTAAATATTGTATGTATTTCAAAGTGAAGATCGTATGTACTTATATATGTGTAGAACAAGTCAACAAATAATTACTTTTTGTTTAATTATTACATGGATTCTATATTTGTGATAATAAATCATCAAAACTTAATTTTATCGTCGTCGATTAATGAGCTCGGAATACGACTCATGACAATTTGATAAAGACACAAAGATTCCACCAATCCGTTAATTTCATTTTATCTTTAAATAAAATAATTTATTTACTTTTGTTTTTATTCTTGAAGAAAAAAAACAATGAGAACATGAGAATAAATAAAGGGTCGAGTGTCTCCTGCTCCTTCTATAGTTTTGCTTATGTGTCAATCAATAGTTTCGCTTATGCGTCAATCAACTCAGACTATGAAACTTTTGATTTTAATCTCCAGACTATCATATTTAAGCATAGTTACCCCTGATTATTTTTTTTGCTGTCCAATTGCACATACGAAGCTACAGTATGTAAATTACAATCAAATTAAATAAAATCACGTTTAGCGAATAGTGATTACTCAAATCCGATTTAATCCGAACTCATAACCCGTTTTAACCCAGTTTATACCCAAAATCGATTACATTTTGGGATTTAGGGTTATTCTTCACACTTTGTCTTATTCGTCACGATTCAGAGACAGAGAGAGCTTCATCAAGATTCTACAGATGCGAGACAGAGAGAGAGCTTCGATACAGAGAGAGAGAGAACGAGCAAAACCATGAGCCATTCTTCTTCTTCATCATCTCGTTTCAAACCGAGATCAATCTCTTGTTCCATGTTCTTATGAGTTCGACTTTCTCGTTCTTTTTTCTGTTTTCTGAAACCTGAATCTAAATGTCGTACGAACTTGATCCCAAAAAATTATCAAAACTTCCGGAAAAAAAAACTCGATGTAATAATGTTTTAGAGGTTTTGCAGATATTAAATTAGTTTGGAGTAATTAAGTCTGTACTGATGGTCGGAAAGATGTTGTAAAGTGTAGACCAATAACTTTGCTTGGTTATATAAATCATGGCGTTTTCCTCTAGCTTAGATCTCTTTTGCTTGTTAAATCAAGTCTATGAGTCAGAGATTTTTAATTGCATTATTTAGGCTCAAAATTCGTAAATCGTAATATACAAATACAATTTTGCATTGCACAAAGTTCATTAAAATTCTCTGCAGCAATATATAGAATCAGACACACAAATTTAAAATCGGAAAAAGTTTCTACCTTAGTCAAAGAGAAACATTTGAATGTTTTTGTAGAGATGGTTCACATCCCATGCCCATGCATGCCATATCAGGGACATGGTTTGGAGTTTTCTCGTCTGCGCTCACAAGCATTGAGGCTTTTGTTGTTGTCAAAAGCAAAGAAACACTGCGTTTTCCACACACATGATATAATGAGTTAGTCTGAAGCTTCTCTCTGTCGCGTGGAAGGTCTCTCTGCTCGACATCTCTCCGTCGCGTGGAAGCTCAAAAATTATGTCTCTCTCAAGCTCTTGATTTCTATCTTTCTCTCTTTCAATTTCTCGATTTTTCTCCTTCAAATTCTCTATATCGCGATCGAGAGAAGAACAACAACAAAAAACTAATTCCTAATTTTAATTGGGTTAAATTGATTTTAGGTCTAAACCGGGTTTAAATGGATTTTGGGTTGGGTTAAATCAGATTTGGGCAATCACTATTCGCTAAACGTAATTTTACTTAATTTGATCGCAATTTACAGATTGTAGCTTCGTAGGTGCAGTTAGGCAGAAAAAAAATACAAAGGTAACTATGCTTAAATGTGATAGTCTGGAAGTTAAAATCAAAAGTTTCATAATCTGGATTAATTGACGTAGAAACTGCGCTATAGAGAACCGTAGGCAGTAATCCATAAACCAAAGAGAGCTATACTATTAAGGCCAAAATAAAAGCCCGAAGACAGGGGAAGGTGCCGGTCACCGTCAATCCTATTGCTAACTAGTATTAATTAGTGTTATAAATATTTCATTCAATATTATTTTACGGATTCATTAAACTATCGTCTAGATTATTTTAACAGTCAATGTATGTGTGGTCTGATTTACATCCACTTAATGTTTTCATTCACGCCACTAATTCATAGACTTCTTCTTCTTCAAATTTGTCCATTTAATAAAATTGTATGGTCAAAAGTTGTGATGATGAAGTTATGAATGTGTTGAAGCGGAGGAGGGGTCCTCTATCATCAAATAGATATGGACGGTTGTGCTGAAGTTTAAAGAGACAAGATCTCGATCGAAGATCTATTCGACTGTATTTAGGGTTTTAGAAATTCAAAGCATGTCTTCCCGACAGATCATGCATTGCAATTTCATGATCACTCCATTCATCAAATCACCTTTTAAGTCAACGTCACGATCCCTTGACTCTTGATTCTCCATCTCTTTGATAGCTAGATTGAATATATATTAGGTTTAATTTATAATATTGTATTGTTGTGAATTTTTTACTGATTTATCTGTAATTCTTTATAGTAATTATGGAAGTGATGGTTGAGTGGTTATTGAGAGTTCTCAAAATTATTAGTTCAATTTTACTTACAAAACTAATTTACTTCTTAAACATGATATTATTAACAGCTAATATTGAATATCAAAATAAATTTTAATATTAATCGTATAATAACACTTATCTATCACATAGCTAATCTTAATTTGATCAACAATACAACATGTTTTATAACATATATAAAAATATATTGTTAAACGTGCAATACTAGTTTAAGAAATTAAAAGGAGTAGGAATCTTATGCCATAGCCAATAGTCCGTTGACAAATCAAACCAAAAGCCAGTCTTTACATTGTCATTTTATCACGGATAACAGAAAAATGTGAAGTGAAAATTTGGAAGAAAAAAGGAAAGAAAGAAAGAGAAAGCAAGTGTGGAAAGTAAGAGGAACAACATGGAACCCACTAGACCAATAAGAGAGTATGGTTACTGGAGGGACTTTTCATGTGTCTACCATACTTTGGATACGTGTCGTCCAGATAAAGATGATGGTGATGATAATGGTGATGATGGGTATGACCATGGGAGGCAAATCTTTGGCAGAGAATCAAGTGAACATTGCCATGTCTCTGCCACTACCACACTACCTAACCGCTACTAATTTCATATTCTTTTGCCAACGAATCTAAGTGCTAAGTATACTTTTTCTTGGCATTAGCAACTAACTATACTACGATAGGCGCCCCCGGGAGGTATTTCACATTCAGGTTATTCTTTAAAATTATTAACATAGAAAGAACCAACTTCTTAAAACCTTTATAAATAAATAAAAACCAATTTCTTTTTTTTTTTTTTTACATCATAATAACTTCATATGAAATAGTGTCTATAAAATGAAAAATTCATGTCTACGATGTATCATCATTTTCTACTTCTTTTTTTTTTTTTTTTTTTTT
>VBRH01000180.1:188411-207617 GCA_014578085.1 Cardamine resedifolia | reverse complement strand
CTAAAGCATCCAAAGAAGACATTTTAGCCAACACAGATCTCTCTTCTGAAAAGGCTGAGACACTCATCAGGTTTTTCCAAGATCCCGAATTCTACCTCAGTCCCAAATTCAACTGATGACTGCATAAACAGTTGTAAGGTCACACAAGTCTTGGCTGTATATAAACTTCATAAGGTTTCTGAAGGTACCACTCAAGGACTCTTTGTAGCTACATAGACCTATAGGAGTCAGTCAGTACCGGGTAAGTAAAAGGACTTTCTTCTTTTACCTTGATAGCTCTGCTTGAAAATCAGTACTTTCTTACTTTCGTTTCTGTTTTGAGTGTTTAGATTGTGTTTACTATCTCAACTTAAATCAGTTAAAGATACCAACCGAAACTTCTGATGTTTGCACTTTGCAGTAAATTACTCGAAGTAACACGAAATCGAATTATGAAAACGCTTGGAAGATTGAATGATAAGTTTCATAGTTAAGCATAATAAATATCTTTTTATTGAAACATCTTTTTGTTGATGTTTAGGGTTTTGGGTTTCTTTTGTCTTAAGCAAAAACGACAACCTAACAAACATGTGGAATGTCTTTGCATTTAGATTAATTTATAAAAAATATGTGTTATGAAATTCTAGAAAATATTTAGCATATTTTCTTCTTCTGAGAACTAGGATAATTTATCATTTTTACAAGATAAGTTACCATTTTTTACTTCCAAAATGATGCAAAATAAATTAATTTCTTTCAAAGTGTAGAAGATCAGAAAAGAAACAATTGTATTAAGCTAAACTTTATTTAATTTCCATCTGTACCTAAATTAGTACGTAAAATATAGTTCTAGGATATACGGGTCCAAAAAAAGGAATTGACATATCTATATCAAGAGAAATGTTGATTGGACAGCTCTAACAAAAAAAGAAAAAAAATTGATTAACTTTATTATTCAATTTTTACGTTATCAAACTTCAAGACAGTAAGATTATCTTAGAGAGATTACCGGGGGAGCAAATTATCCTAAATTACTCTCTGTTTTCCCATAATCCTCGTAGATTTGGTCATCATCATCACTAGTTATCCAATGAGGTTTCACATTTACAAAAATAGGTTGAAAATGTTATTATTGCAACAAAAAAATACTGATCTTTATTTTTCGCCCCTGAATTGATTTCAATCTCCCCGAGAAAAGAGATAAAAGTCACTATCAATACGTAACTGAAAATGGAGGAATCATAGTCATCATAATAACTCAACACGGATCATCATCATCGTTGTCATCATCATCATCACTGCCTTTTTTTTATAGAAAGTAGAAACCAACAAAAACATCTTAGAGTAGAAACCAACAAAAACATCTTAGAGCGGCCCACTCCTTTTCTATTTTTTCGCTTTGCGTGCCTTCTTATCAACTTGTAAAGAAAGCAAAAAATTTCATTAAATAAACGACCCAACTCTCTCTTGTTTCTTTTCTCTATCTCTTTCATTTGCTCTGTTCTCTGATCTCTCTTTTCTTTATCCAAAAGGGTTAGTTTAAAAGTGCAGAAAGAATCGATTTTGCCAAGTGCGGTTCTTGATAAATCTCCTCTCGAATTCTTGGAAATGGGCTCTTCTGTGGAACAGAACATTCTTGTTACTGGTGGTGCTGGATTTATCGGGACACATACTGTTGTTCAACTTCTGAATGAAGGTTTTAAGGTTTCGATCATCGATAATCTTGATAATTCTGTTATCGAAGCTGTTGATAGGGTTAGGGAGCTTGTTGGTCCTGATCTCTCCAAGAAACTCGAGTTTAATCTGGTAACTACTACTTCTCTGTCTAATATATGTGATTTTTTTCTCCGAGAAATTCTGATGAAGGTGTTGTTTTGTGCGGTGATTGTTGCTCTGTGATTGTGTTTGAAACAGAGGAAGCGATTCTCCTTTTTCCATATTTGTGGGGAAACAAGAATCTGAATTTCTCGTGCTTGGTTCACAATAAAACTTGAAGAGCTTTAGCTTCCATAACTTGTAGACTTACTTTTACAATATTACCTTTGGGGTTGGAATTTGTAAATAAGATTTTGGAGTTGATTGATTGCAGGGTGATCTAAGAAACAAAGGGGACATTGAAAAAGTCTTCTCCAAGCAGAGGTATGTGGAGTATATTCTTACCTTCAAAAATTGCTAATAATATCAGGGGAATTTAGTTCATAGCTTCTCTGGATTTGATTTCGTTTTCTTGTGAGGTAACAGATTTGATGCTGTGATCCATTTTGCGGGTCTTAAAGCTGTGGGTGAGAGTGTTGGAAACCCTCGTCGCTACTTTGACAATAACTTGGTTGGAACAATCAATCTATATGAGACCATGGCAAAGTACAACTGCAAAATGGTTAGATAGGATTCTACAACTTCATAAATGTTTTTTGTTTTATCTTTTTTTTTCCATGTTCGATTTTACACTTGTGGGGAATACAAATTGGTGTGTTGTTGAAATATGCAGATGGTGTTTTCGTCATCTGCTACTGTTTATGGACAACCTGAAAAGATTCCATGCATGGAAGACTTTGAATTAAAGGCTATGAATCCTTATGGTCGTACTAAGGTAAGTTTCAAGTTTCCACATTTGAAACTCTTCGTTGTAGATCCATAATGGCGAAAGTTGGCTCAGTTGTGATTGATGATGCCTTGAAATGTTTTCAAGTCTTGCCTGAGCCAAAAAGCCTTTCTTAAGCCTAAGTGCTTAACAATGATAACGATGCTCAGTTGTTGAAAGTCATGGTTGTATTGCTGTGTTCACAGTCTTATTTCTCTTGTGCAGCTCTTTCTTGAAGAAATAGCTAGAGATATCCACGCTGCGGAACCAGAATGGAGAATAGTTCTGCTGAGGTACTTCAATCCTGTGGGAGCACATGAGAGTGGAAGAATTGGTGAGGATCCAAAGGGAATCCCCAATAACCTCATGCCTTACATCCAACAAGTAGCTGTTGGACGTTTACCTGAACTCAATGTCTATGGACATGACTATCCGACCAAGGATGGTAGTGCGGTAATATCAAACTCAGATCATAAAGTCTCTCTCGTTCAGTTTTGTTCAGATTTCTGATGATATAGATATCGAAAAGCTACTTATGGGATTGCCTTTATAGAATAGTACTACTAAGAGATATGGATGATCATTTCAGAAAAGCTGAAAAGAATGTTTGAAACAGGTCAGAGACTACATACATGTGATGGATTTGGCAGATGGCCATATTGCTGCACTCAGGAAGCTATTTACTGATTCAGAGATTGGTAAGCTAAGTCTCTCAGACAATCCAACTGTTAAAAAGAGTTTAGTTTGATTTGATGGATTTGTCTGAGACATGTGTTATATTTGTAATATCAGGCTGTACTGCTTACAATCTAGGGACTGGTAGAGGAACTTCTGTATTAGAAATGGTTGCTGCTTTTGAAAAAGCTTCCGGCAAGGTAAAAAACAACAGCTAATCAAATCATCATAAGGGTATATATATATTTGTTTAAAATGTTGAAACCAAAAACATTTGCAGAAAATTCCAATCAAGCTCTGTCCGAGAAGGTCAGGAGATGCAACTGCAGTTTATGCTTCAACAGAGAGAGCTGAGAAAGAACTTGGCTGGAAGTAAGTTAAACTTTCTTCACCTTTAATGATTGGTTTTTAAGGGTTTTTTTTGTTACAAATGAATAAAATTGATTTGGTTTAAATTGTGTGATTAGGGCAAAATATGGAGTGGATGAGATGTGCAGAGATCAGTGGAATTGGGCAAACAACAATCCATGGGGTTACCAGAAGAAATGAAGAAAATCTTTCTTTAAATTTTACTCCTTTTTTTCTTTTTCTGAGTTACCATTTCTAATCACTCAAATATAAAAAGAAAAGTATTATACATATATGATATATAGTTGTGCTTTTATTTTCCACGTGTATCGAACGAGTCTCTTACTTTGATGAATAAATTGGTAAGTTGATTTCTATTGAATTTTTTTTTTTATACCGTGTAAATAAGACATATTCAATGTGTTTTAGGAGAAAACCTGAAAGCACAAATTGAGCCTTAAACAACATAAGAAGCTATGGTTTGTTTCGAGATGAAGCACCAGTTACAGAAAACATATCTAGAAAGGTTTTGTCCAATTCACCAGTCGATAACATATCAATACCATCTTTGTGGTGGAAACATCAGGAGAGAAGCCACGACTCTTCATTTCTTCTATAAGTTTAGCTGATGTGGTTGCATCACCATTTCTTAGATTTGCCCTGATGAGTATGTTGTATGTACAATCATCTGGAGCATGTCCATCATCCTCTTCCATTTTGCTAAACAACAGGTCAGCTTCAGCCAGTAAGCCTTCCTTACTCAGAGTTGTAGGTAACAACATTTGCTTTGATCCCTTTCATTTCCATCTCATTGAAAAGGTTGAGTGCATCGTCGAGGCTCCCATCTTTGCAAAGACCATCAATGACCACACTGTACTGGACTACATAGAGCTTGATCTTTCTTTCTTCCATCCATCTTTCTGAGCAAATCCAAGGCCAGAGATGTTTCCCCGGAAATGCACATTATATTTAAAACCGGTCCATATGTAACTTCATTGGGTTGACAGCCACTTTCCAACATTCGATCAATCAACACAATTGCATCAGACACTTTACCTTTGAGTCAAAGTCCATTGACCAAAGTATTAAGCGTAATGAGATCAGGGCAATGTCCCATTTCTACCATTCGATCAACTAATCCCAGCGCTTAGGAAACTCGGCCTTGGAGACATAAGCCATTGAGAAGAGTGTTAAAGGTGACCGTGTTAGGCTCATACCCAAGTTTCAAGATTTTTTCCCACAGTTGAAAAAGCCAAAGAAAGTTTACGACATCGACATAAACAATTGATTATAATACTCAGAGTGTAGATGTTATGTGCAATCCCATTCAATTCCATTTGCTTGCAGAGAGCTAAAACGAGATCATACTGTTTCGTTTTGGCAACAGCACTAAGCAAATCTACTGAAATCTATGATACAAGGAAGAGGACGAGACCGAAGCATGATTTGAAAGAGATCAACAGCATCATCTGCCTTTATTATCAACAATCCCACTTCTCAATTTCTCTCTATAACAAAGATTTCTATCGCTGAAACCAGAAAAAAGCTCGTTTCCAGCTCATAAGGGCTGTGGAAGAAGGCATTTCTCAGAGTACCTGTCTCCAAGCGGCGAGGTTGAACAAATTTCAAAGCTTTAGCACTCCATCTCCGTATCATCTCGAGCTCAACAGCCATGGCACGAGCTTAGGGACAAAAGAATAATACCTATAACTTATCGATTAAACCGGTTTAATATACCGGAACTAGTTTAGCCGAGATTTTACGGTCACGTAAATAATATCGTTGAATCAAACGATATTGTTTAAATTCGTATTCGGATCACGTCAATTTCATAATATGGAGATTGGAGACTTTGTTGGTTTCAACTTCCAAACAAAGACTCGAAAAAAGTCTTGAGATTTATGATAATGTTAAGGTTACTAAAAAAGAGACAAAATTTCTGAATTTTAATTAGTCATAAAAGTATCTGACAACTATAGGAAGAAAAGAAGAATACAAAACATCAAATAAATCTTTACCTAATAATAGCTTTCTCTTCGTCAGTGACAACAAGCTCTCCATCAACAAACTCACAATACAAGAAAGGCAAACCAAGCTGCTTCTCCATCTTCTTCACTATAAAAACTTGTGATTCTTCGCACACTGTAACCACAGTCCCTTTCCTTCCTAGCCTACCCGTCCTCCCAGCTCGATGAGCATAGTGAACTGCATCCGTTGGAAGCTCAAGATTCACCACCAGATCACATTCCGCAACATCCAAACCTCGAGCCGAGAGCTCGTTTGTCACTAGTACCTTAATTTCCCCGTTCTTGAACTTCTTTAAAACCGTTGATCTCCCTAGCTTCCCGAGATCTCCGTGCAGCTCAGCAGAACTCATACCACGAGCTTCGAGTTTGTAGACTACATCTTTCAGCTGCTTTGAGTGGTTCATGAAAGCTATAACCGATTGGGCGTCAAGGGCGTGAACGCATCTCCTTAAAGCGTCGACTTTGTGTTGATGTTTTGAGATGCAGTAATAGTGTTTTAAAGCTGGAGGTAAGCTCTGAATAGTAGTCTGAATCTGGCCATCAGCCTCAGAAGTTGTGGGAGTTAAGCTCATTACCGGTGCAGATGGCTGAACAGTATCAAGAGGAGTGACTTTGTTGGCTTGGACAAGAACAGGCTCGTGACTCCAGCTCTTAGCTGCTCGAATAACTGAGAATGGCACAGTCGCAGAGACTAGAATTGTCTGCCTGTTAGCATGTTCATCGCCTTCCCCTTTAGGACCAGGCCCGGATCTCCTTCCTACATGTTCTAGTATCCGATGGATATCTTCGCGGAAATTAAATGACAAAAGCTCATCGACTTCGTCTAGCACCAAGAATCTACACCCATGAGTGTGCAACTTCCCGCCTTTGCTTATCTCTGCAATTCTCCCGGGAGTGCCAACAACAATTGCAGGTTTATTTTTCTTAAGCGCCTCTTCTTGCCTCATTCGGTTCGCACCTCCCACCAACTGCTGAACCATTCTACGGTGATCAGGTCCAAGCAGTTTCTCTACCTCTCTTACTATCTGCATACCGAGTTCTCTTGACGGAGCCACGATCATTGCCTGAATCTCTGTCCTCTTCTCGCTCTCACCGTGAGAGCTTCTAGATTTTCCTGCCAGTGGACCAATTTCGGACAATATTGGAAGTAGGTAAGCTAGGGTTTTGCCGGATCCTGTGTAAGACTGAATCACTGCATCGTAACCTTTGATTATTGCCGGAACAGCTGCGGACTGAACATCTGTTGGGACAGAGAAACCTTCCCTTTCCAAGCTGTCTAACAATGAATCTGGGAGGCCAAGCTCCTCAAAGGATTTTGCAGAAAACAAAGGTGACACTATCTCAGCTGGTTTCTTTTCCTTGACTACTTTCATCTTATCGTTCTTCACCGTTCTTACCTTACCTTGACCCATTTCAGTAGCAAAACTTCCCTCAAGCTTTATAGCCTTACTCTTCCCATACTTACCTGGTTTGTTCCCCAATTCAAGGCTTGCAAGAGTAAGAGACCCGTTTTCTTTGGCAACATGACATAAAAAACGTGATTGGCAGTGGTAATTAGATGCAGCAGAAGTCCATGATATCTTTCTGAATGCTGAAAATTCTTTGAGCAGAACAAGGAATCGGGTAGAAGCTGATCCCGCCATGCCACTCAGTGTGCTTGCTAACAAGAAAGAAAGCCTCTTTATCGCAGCGTTTTCTCAGACAAGCCTGCAAAGTACATGGAATCCGCATCATATAAATATTTCAAAAGAAAAGGCTGAAATAGAAGACATAAGCTTTGTGGATTTGGGAGACAAAACTACTGAAGAATTTTCATACTAGTAGAAATAAAATGAGAGATCTAAAAGGAATCAGCTTTTATAAAACGCCCAAAAAGTATTAAGAAACAAGACAAGGCAATAATAGGGCAATTCGTCGAACACTTGGCGGGCGTGAAAAGCATTATCACCCAATAAGCGAATTTTATGACAGGCGGCAGCTTCCACAACAAACAACTCCAATCCGGCCAAAATATTCTAAAAAATCGGACCGAGACTCAAAATTTCGTATAACAGGAAGAGGAATAAATAAAGAACTACGATGCAATAAGATAGATTTCTACAGAGAAAGATAAGATAGTATCCGAGTCCAAGGCTGAGAAAGAGCTTAGCAACAAGAGAGTAAGAAGATAGATAATATGGTCGTATCAAAAAACACAGAAGAGGAGATAAAAAGAAAATCACCTTATAATAATTGTCTCCATGAGAACAAACCCAAAACCTGCGTCTTTAGTTTTCTTCCCCACTCTCCAGTTTCTGGATAAAAAAGGCTCTGCTCTAGTTGACCAAACCAGACCAAATACCCGGTCAGAAGACAAACCGGTATAAACAAGATTTATATCCTCGCTTTTCTTTAACCTACTAGTGGATTTTTGTGAATTGTATAAAATTCAGGTTCTGACTCGAATTTGATTTGTATTGTTCCAATTTTATCCACAGACCAAAATTTAAACTAAATGCTGGATATAATTTGGTTTTTATAGAGAATTCCGAGTAAAATTTATAGAGCTAGAAGTGATGATAGTATCAGAATTAATAAACTGTGATCAAAATCTTCATTGATCCATAACGAAAGATCTATGATGATGAAAATCTCTAACAATTCGAGGTCGACTGAGAAAGAGCTAGTACAAAAGAGTGATTTCAAGTGGAAGAAGATACATAGATACAGATGTACAGACCTGATTAGTTTCCAAACCAAAAAAAAAAAGAAAAAGAAAAACAAACAAGCGTGTAATAATAATCTGTATATCATATCACAAACAATGCATAATATCTAAGAAAACAAACCAGTCTTGTTTTTACCTTTAACCCCAAGTCTCCTGATCAAATGTTTGTGTGGGTCATGAACAAGTAAAGCCGTTTCTTCTACACTTCCTCTCGATCCAAGTTGCTACTCTTGAGGATGTTGTATTTGCAGAGTGGGCAAGTCGCGTTTGTGTATAGCCATTTGTCTACGCATGAGCAATGGAAATGGTGGCCACAAGGAAGTTCCCTTAGTTCTGTTCCGTCTTCATATTCAGAGAGACAGATGCAACATTCCTATAATGCAGAATCATAAAAGTATAATTATCTATTTAGGGTTTGTTATTCCAAGAGAAGGAACTGGTGTGTTTATAGTGTATACTTACTGCATCCTCTTGCAAAAGAGTATGTTCAATGGGTGCGTCTGTACCACACTCTGTCATTATTCCCTCCGTATTTTCTTGGGCTTCCTCACCAGTGTGTTTGTTGGCATCTCCTACTTTGCGAAACTTGAATTTGGTGAGCTGCTCAATGTCTTCTTTCGATGCCCCTTCCTGCATTTCTTCCCGTGTTGTGTTAAATCAATATAGCACAACGTGGCGACTTGTGATATAAAAAGAATTGGCTATAATGAGAAGTACCTGATCTGCAACAGCGTATAAAACTGCAATGATGCATGGGAGGCAACAGCAAACAGCGATGCCAATAACGCAAGCCAACGCAACACAGAAGACAACAAAGAACACATCGAAACCAAGAAAGACGATAGACAACCTGAAGAAAGCAAGGCCTTTTCAGTGGCGGAATAGGTTAACACTTGTGAGTATTAGAGATGGAGGAAAGAACAAACCAGTAAATCCGCGGGGATTCTTGTGCCAAGTCTTGGCCACCAGCAGATACCCAGTAGAACCCAATGATCCACCAAATAAATGAAAACATTGTGTTGGCAGATTCCAGATGCTTAGCAACACTGCTTTGTAAAAGCCGTAAGTGAAATAAGAAAACATCCAAAACAAAGAGCTGTTAGCATAGACATGCTGAATCAGAGTATGATTTCCATATTTAGAGTTATAAGAAACGAGTGAATCTATTGTACCAATCTAATCCCTAGCAGAAAAAAAGATAATGGTAACTTGAAAATAATGTATGAGTAACATCACATTTTCTTCACAAGTTGCATTTAATCTCAATAAGAATGTAAAATGTATCAAAGAACAGAAAAGATAGACTCTTTGTGTAAAAGGTGCAGACCAAAGCTCAGATAAGAAAACACTACAAGTTGGGGAAGATAATAGAATAAGCAAGTAAAATCGATCATCCAAACCAAAACTCCATATAGGCCATAAGTATCACATTCAAGCCAAATAGAAATCGGAAATCAAATGCAAAGAGCCTGAGCTGAGAAGGCTACCACCACGCTAAAGCTCACAAGTCCTGCAACTATCTACTTAACTACGAATGGAAATCTAAGGAAGCTTGAGGGAAAATACACATCAAAATTCCTGACGGAAACATCTGATCTGCTTAAGAATATAAGAAGTCTATGCACATACCTGCTGCTTTCGCTCTCTAAGTGCCCGAGCGACAAGTCCTGCTCATCTGAATTCCTCCTCGAACCCAAAGCATCTTCCTCCATGGAAGAAGAAGATGAAGAGGAAGAAGAAGAACGTGACCGTGGAGTCGTCCTATTCATTCTCCTCCTATTCCTCCTCCGATACTCAACGCACACACAAATCATATGCAACACGCATTGCAAGGCATACCCCAAGAGCCAAACTCTAAGCGGCATGATTGGATGTTCACTCCTGCTCATCACCAGAATAGCCACAGCAACCGAGACGAAAGCCAAATTCCAAACGATGTCAAGCACCACCACAGGCTTCGAGTAAGCCCAATCGCTTTGCCTCTCCTCAAGCTGCTCCGCCGCGGCTTCCCTCACAAGCATCGACGGCTCACGCATCACACGTCCGCTACTCGCACGACTTAGAAACCTCGCCGCTTCTCTCAGCCCTGGTCTCCTCACAGATCTTCGTTCTCCGCCGATCGGCTGACCGTTCCTAGGACTTCCTACGTTGCTTCCCTCATTCTCATCGCCGCTCAATAGCAACGGAGCTGGATCGATTGCGTCGGAAGAAAGATGAGGAGCTGAGGATGATGATGGTGGTAGCGATGATGAATTCCCCGTCGTCTCCGTTGACATTGTTTCTCTCCCGTGTTTTATTTTCCAAAAAAAAAAACCTAAATCGCTGAAATTCGTGTAACGTTACGCCATAAAAAGGTGAGGATTCGATCTTAGAAAAAGAAATTAGAATAGCTAGGGTTTCGAGCGTGCACAGAAAGAGGATGAGGAAAGAGAGAGAGAGATGATGAAGAAGATGATTAAGGAAATTAACAGAAAATCTCTGGACGAATAGGCAAATAATATTTGAATCTTAAATCATTTAATAGTCTTTATGTGGTCCTTGGTCAATAGTCAACAACCGGACAAATTAAGCGGGGTATATTAATGGGCCACCGGGTCATATATTATTATATAACTTCACAATTAATGTGTTCATATTTAAAAAAAAATTTGAAGGCCTTGAAGGCAAAATAATCATCGGACGATGGATCTTCTTACAAATTTCCTTACAGTAATGGCGTCTTCATCTTCAACCTCTTGCCATTTATATCGGAGGAAACGAAGATTTAGTCTCCAGGCTTTAAATTGTTGCTCTCGAAGACGGAGTATGCCGATTTTATACTATCGGTGAGAATTACTGTGAATTTAGTCTCCAGTTCTCCATTAGTTTTGCTCTTTTGTCAATTTAGGAATTTTTGTGAATTTGTATTCTGACTGTCAGATTTATATGTTTTGGGTTTTGGTGTTTTCAAAAGTGTTTCAAAGCGATGAACAATATACTTTGAGATCAATGTGTGACTCTGATCTATTCATTGATTTTACTGTTGTCTTAGCTGGGTCTTTTCTGATTTGTAGCCTCTTTCTGTTTTGGTTCCTAGAAGCAGGTATGACATCTCAAACACTTCAGGCTTTTGAGTTTTGAGGAGAACAATGGAGATATAGTGGGGTTCGGTTTTTCAACCAAGGAAATATCAAACAATGTTTGAAACTAACAAATGAAAACACATCAAATCATCAATCTTCTTTGACAGTTTCCTTCTTTTCATGTCTGTGACTAGCCTTACCCACTTAACATCAGAAATATGATTCCCAAATGTATTGGAAAGGAAATTTGTTGATGCCCCTATCTGCAAGCTACCTATGAAACTAGAGATGGTTAAGGTTTATCGATGTTTTAATAGTAGTAAATTAATGGGTAAATACATGCTTTCTTCATTCAGATAGGAACTTTTTCTAGATTTGCATTACTTGTGAGTTTTGGATGATTTTTGAAGAAAAAAAAAAAGTTTCATGATAAGGTGTAGTTGAAAAGCTATGCAAGTAAAAACTGAATCTTTGAAGCAAAATCCTACCTGACCATTATAGTGAGAAAGTTACATTTTACCATTGTTAATGATCTGTAATTATCCGGTAAGGTTAACTGGGCTTGTTTATAAGATTGGTAAATGTTTGTGTTGATCCTGTAAACATCAAGCTTAGTTTCGACTGGATCCATCTATCTTTGGCTAGTAAATAATAATATGGATAGTGCAGGCACATTATATGTAGAACCTATTATAGTAACCTTATTAATATGCCTTATTGACATTTCTCGTAGACTTTCTCTCCCACATCAACTTATTAATAAATCATACACCACAAATTACGATAAATAACATAATCAATATACTAATACTAATTGATTTCACGTCTGATTTATTTTCTCTCAGGTCTGACATTTTTTATCAGAAAGTTAAAGGAAAATATCTTGAAGGAGCTGCCATTGACACCATTAAAGCTCTTCACTTTATTGCGCTCAGAGGTAATAACTTTGTGGATACACGGGAAACATATTTTATTTTCTTCTGTTGGGGAAAATAGATTCAACGGTTGAATCTCTCAAAACCCAGAAAAAGAAAAATCGAGAAGAAAATTGAAGGTTTAAAAACTTCTGCTTGAATCTCTGATAATAGATGCTCTGTTTCCATGTGTCCTGTCTCAATCTATTCTTCCTCTTATTCATCGTCTTTGATCCGTTTATTCAAAATCTGTGTCTTCTATTTATAGAAACTCCAGTTGTGTTCTTCATACGAGGAGAGAAGAGAGAATGTCGAGTGGGAAGAACAGAGGAGACAACCAGTACACGTCGTGGCTGAGTCCGATAATCGTCGTGGCTAATGTCGCCGTCTTCATTGTTGTCATGTTCATCAACGACTGTCCCAAGACAACCGCGGGGGCCAACGGAGATTGCGTGGCAAAGTTTCTCAGCAGGTTCTCGTTTCAGCCATTCAGAGAGAACCCTCTCTTGGGGCCATCTCTTTCAACGTAAGTTTCTAAAAACCTCGAATTCCAAATTTTGGTTAACATTTTTGTCTGTTTCAATTCCAAAAAGTCCCCCAAAAGTCTCAATTTGTTTTTCCCCAAGATTCAAGATTTTGATCACTCTGATCCTTTTGCTGCCTTACAAATCAAGTTCAGGCTTGTGTCTATTGGTTTTGGTCTATTTGACCCTTTGACGCCTTAGAATTCATGTTCAGACTCTTGTGGGCGTCTCAAAATTTATCCTTTTTTCTTTCAAAAATTATGAAATGATTTTGATCGCTTTGCCCCACTATGATTTGCTGATTGACAAACCTCATTAGTATATATGACTGCTTTGATTAATCTTTTCATGCCCATATATGTTGTATTCAAAACAAACTATGTTCTTTAGAAAAAGCTCTTTGGAGTCTTGTTCTCTTGTCTAAACAACAAGATTTAGGTCAAACAACCTGTGAATTCAAAATCTAACTTGTATATCTGAAAACATGGTTGGATTTAAGATTATTGGCTTCATTGGCTATGGGGTATGTAACTTTTGTTAATGTTGTGATTCCATGCTATATCCGATCGCTGATGATTCACAATCTGATTGTGGTTTCAGATTAGAGAAAATGGGAGCTTTGGAATGGAGGAAAGTTGTGCAAGGCAATGAAAAATGGAGGCTCATCACTTCTATGTGGCTCCATGCCGGTATCTTTCACCTGCTTAATAATATGTTTAATGTGATCGTCATCGGTATCCGCCTTGAGCAGCAGTTTGGCTTCGGTAAGTCTTTACTCTTACCACTCATTTTTCCGCAAGTCTCTCAATCATTCTCCTGTTATATCCATTTATTCAAAATGTCTTGTAAAACAACTCTGCAGTAAGAGTCGGGCTTATCTACTTGATATCGGGATTTGGCGGAAGCATTCTCTCGGCCCTCTTCCTTCAAAATAGCATCTCTGTTGGTGCCTCGGGCGCTCTCCTTGGACTAATTGGAGCAATGTTATCAGAGCTTCTCATCAACTGGACAATCTACACGGATAAGGTACCATATTGTCCTGTTCTTTCTCAAGAAACAAGCATTAACCAGAATGTAACATCGTTGCATTGCCTTGACGACGAGTTTCTGAAATTTTCCAGCTGGGCGCTTTGTTCACGATCTTGTTCATCGTGGCAATCGATTTGGCAATAGGTCTGCTTCCTTGGGTTGATAACTTTGCTCACATTGGTGGGTTCTTAACCGGATTTTTCCTCGGGTTTGTACTACTGATCCAGCCTCAACTCGGGTGGGAAGAGTCACGCAACTCTTCTCAGTACGGGGTCCGTGCCAGACCAAAGTATAACCCGTGCCAGTACATGTTGTTCTTTATTGGTGCTGTTTTTGTAGTCGCCGGTTTAACAGTTGGGATGGTGATGCTATTCAAAGGAGAGAATGGGAACAAACATTGCAAATGGTGCCATCGCCTAGACTGTTACCCTACTTCCAAATGGTCTTGTTGATTTTACACTAAACTGTAAGAAGAAAAAGTAAGTAAAAACATCTTTATTACTTTATTTATTTGTTAGTGTCATTATTGTGTTGCTCTCGGTCGTCTAACATGTATTCTCTTTTTGTTTTTAAATTGAACTGGAGTCTCTTTCCAATTATTGAGTGGATATGATTTTATATGCCGATTGTTTTAGATGATCATTTGAAAAATATCTATGCTTGTAAACTTCAAATGATTTCTATCTATAGGTATAGGCAAAGATTCCAAAAGTTGAGTGTTGGGTTTATTACATATTGGGCTTGAACTGATACCTAATAGCCCATTATAAATTATAAATTGATCAGATGACGTCATCAATCATCTATAAATTACTTGGCGATGGGTAAAAATAGCCGACACGTCAGCAGAAAATCTGCCGCAAGAGAGGGAAAAGAAAGGAAGTTGGTAACTTCCTCTGGCGGCCATCGCCGTCGAATCTTCGTCGTTACGCCGGTTGATTAAGCATACCGCCATGTACGGCGCCGGAGAGGATTCATAACTCGATTGAAATCACCGATGTACGTTGTTTCGTTTTGTCTTCCGTTTTTGAAATCCAGTACATTGAGCTTAAAAGTTAAAACCACAGTGTCGTTGTCGATCTATCAGATATAGGCTTAGTTAAATTTATTGCAAGTTTTGTAGATTGGAGAGCGAGCTGTGAAAAATGATGATTCGTTAATAATAGATTTGATCAGCAATCACCTTAGAAATCTCTTTGATGCATTCTCAGGAGTTAAGTGTAGATTTTGACATGCCTGTGATCAATACTATACTATACATTACAGTTTCTGACCAGACAACAAAATTGTGTATTGACCTTAACCTAAGATGATTGCAGTCTCATAAAATGTATTAACGAATATTATCCTACCAATTAACATTCTCTAGTAGTCTCCTTTTGATACAGTCTGACATGGTAACCATTTGGAAACTGTAATCCAGGTGTTCGAAGTATATTCCCTCCTTTAATCTCTTCCCACCTGATTAAATTCAAGGGCCAGAATCAAATCTAACACTATAAAACAAAAAAAAAAAAGAGTGACTTAAGAGAGTGTAACATGATTTGCTTTGATTTCAAACCTGTATTTTGTTACTAGGCTGTGAAGAAACACAGCCATTTGCATTTTGGTGAAGTCAGTTCCAACACAGAACCTCATACCGCCACCAAACGCCATGAAATGCTTTGATGCGTTGTTAGCTTTTGATCCCTGTTTCAAAATCCAATTTCTTGTTTGATTAGTTTTCTTTTTCAGTTTTACTTGGAGTAGAAGTTACTTAGAAGTTTTGACCATACCTCCCATCTTGATGGGTTGAAGACTAAAGGATCCTCATACTTGTTTGGATTCAAATGTACAGCTGGAGGACAGACCATCACCGCCCAGCCGGCTGGAATGGTATAATCTGCATCATTGACAAAATCTTATAATTATAATATAAGAAAAGAGACACTTTAATCATTGTTAGTGTTTTATATATCCATACCTTTAAAGTTTATATCTCTCAACGCCTTTCTGAAGATTGCAGGAACTATATTTGCTAGTCTTGCTGTTTCATTTATAAACTGCTTACAGAGTTTTAAGACTTAGTCAGCTGAATTGGTATTAAAAACTTAGAAAATTATCATAATTTTCTTAAACTGTTAGGCAACCTGAAATGTGTAAGTCATTGACTTGTATTCCTCCCATGTAAGTCCGGTGTCTGCATCTTCCCGGTTTCTCAGAATTGTCTCATGCTCTTCCTGATGAAGATGAACACAGTTTAGCTTTTTGATAATAATAACCAGAAATTTGGTCTCCTCTTGCTAAGAGATTTATTGTTGTTTTTTTTCTTTCACTGACCGTTAAACGCTTTAGAACTGCAGGGTCATCTGAAAGAAACTTGATGGCTAAAGTTATAGCGAGAGAGGTTGTTTCAAAGCTAGCAAATAGCAAGACGAACATCAAATCCAATGCAATCTCTTCTGTCAGAATTGTTCCTTCTTTCTGAATCTCTAAAATGACGTAATCGAAGAAATCACTTGGGTACATCCGCGGTTTCTGACGCCTCTCCTGAAGCATAGTCCTCAACATTTTCATTGCCTTTTCTCTACCCTGCAAAGAAATTTTCAAGCATTAGTACCAATATAGAAGGCAGGAAAATGGTTGAAGAATGACTATTGGTATTCAAATGATGATTCACCTTTAGACATTTGTGATAAGCTGTGCCTGGTATATCAAAAGGGAAGGAGATCAATCCTTGAATGAAAGCAACAAAGTTTGCCCTTAGATTCTCTGATGACTTGTCTGGATCATGGCTGATCAACTTCTTTGCGGTGAGGTCAAAGATCATCTGATAAAATGTGTGGTACCAACATGTTAGCAACAAGGAAAAAATAATTATAGGATTTATATCTGAAACAAAAAAAAAGGCCTATTTCTGAAACTCACGCTTGCGGTTGCATCTTTGAGTTCTACTGAATCTTGATTTGACCAAAGCTCTAACCTCTTATTTGCAGTCATTTCGACTTGAGGAAGCATCTTCTTGAGACCATCGTGGCCAAAGAGAGTCAATACCATGCTTTTAAGGTACTTGTACATGAACCCATGTAGCGACCCCACATTCTTTTCCCCAAAGATCTTGGTAAAAGTTTCTGGATACCAACTCTGGAAACAACGACCCTCTTGTTGAAACACAAAATAACTCAAATCAGGATCTGTTGACACGATAACCGGTCTCCCCACGAGGCTGGTCTTGAAAATTGGACCATACCTGCACGTATTAACAACAGTTATAACCTTTATGTACACAGAGAAGCATTAATCACACAGTGGTTTGAATGAGAGAAAGAGACACTCACTTCTTAACCCTTTCTTTCACAAAGGGAGGGATATCTGAAGTTGTGTTTGGCTTGAAGAACTGAATAGTCTCGCCGAGTAATGGTAAGCCCATCGAACCAGGTGGAAGCTTCCCTCTGCATTTAGGATTCCTCCAACTGTAAACCCAATGTGTGATACTTATGAGAAGCAGAGCAACCCAAATGAACAATGCCCACATCACAGTAGGGACAATTTTAAGAGTATATATGATTTGTTTTGATGAAAATACAAATGAAACTCTTCTTTCTTCTTTTGTTTCTCTGACTTTTTATTTGTGTTCTTTAGACAGAAACTGAAATCGTGCAGAGGAAAGATACAAAGAGAAGAAGAAAGAGAAGTTGAGTGCTGGCCCATCTTCGTCAACCATTATGATGAGTGCTTAAATAGGCAAGGCAAGTCTCTACACATAACTCTTATTTGGTAATAATAAAATCATATTCCCTTCCCAAAAAGTAGTTGCAGAATGAAAGAAGTTTAAGCATTAAAAAAACTGAAACTTGGTTATATGATTTATTATCCGTGTGAAAGGGCAGCTTTTTTTTTTTATAAGTAATAAAAAAATTCAGGATTTATGATACGAAGGTTCCTCTTACCTCCATAGTTTATTGCGTCTCATATGGCATTAAAACAGCAGTCTGAACATTAGCCAAGTTTCCAGCTTCATTTTAGGGATCATAATAACATATTCATGTAACTTGAAATTTGAGACTCATATTTGTTATTAAACAGGGAAAAAATAGTTTCCAGCGTCACATTATTGACTTGATAATCTTATTTATATTGTATCCCATATCTATGGTAAAATTCCAGTATCTAATACAATCTTTGACACCAGGGAAGCAAAATAAACTAACAAAATAAGTACTTTTCAGTTTGTTCTCATTCATGCTCAGAATCTTCTCTTTAGATCTTCTTGTCATGTGTTTTTAATCATTATCATTGTTATCTTCATAAACTTTTAAAAATTCCCACTCGTCAACTCAGAGATTTAATGCAAAATAATGCATACATCAGCTTCTAGATCTTGTTATCAACCACTGTATCTGCAAATTCTCTGTTCAGATTATAATTAACCTGAGAGTTGAATCATATTATCATTAGATGAAACATATAATCTCAGACGGCTCTTGGGACCCATCAGGTTAAACCAATCACAAGACAATATGTGTTTTTAGCCATTGAGCCACGGGCTCAGGATTTATGCAACAAACCATGCAATTCTACTTCCTACCCACAAAAAAACTCAACTAGGTAGGTTACTGTGACAGTAAAATAGTCTCCATTATTGTCCATCCTTCTTTCGTTTCATTAGATAATGTAAGTTTGAGTGTTACATAATTGGTGACAAAAAGTGGTTTCTTCATCAGTAATCCTGGGTCAAAAAAGACAACTTGAAATTTTTAGACCTAGAAAGTAGAAACTACTACTATACACAGGGTGATTAAGACAAAGCCTAAGAGCTTAGAATTTGTTTTTATAGGGAGAAAAGAAACAGGAAGAAACATTATTGTCATAGCATGAACAAAGTGAAACACAACATTGTGTTTAGGATTAGTGTTGGATTGATATGTATATTTATGTTTGTCGGTTTGTGTGTGATATTGCAGGTTTCTTACTGGGTGAAGAAAATCCAAAATAGTAAACACCATTAGGGTTAGTGACATCAAATTAAAAATTTGAAAAATAATAATAGACTCATTAGAGTATTGATATGTGATTTCTAGGGAATGTACCAAGTTAGAGACAATCAGACAACTCTCAATAAGCTATTGTTTTTATATTTTTCGTATTCTGTGCTTAAATATGACAACAGTAACAAATTCATCAAACCTAACATGTACTGTATTAGTTTTGGAAATATCTTCATTTCGATATGTAGATAATCATATGATCTACGATTATATATTTGCTTATACTTGTAGATTTTGTTTATAATGTTTTTTTCCAATGAACTATTGACGATATATTTATATATATATATATATATATATAATAATAATAATTAGAAATAAGACTTTAAGATC